>APFE031108721.1:5660-54819 GCA_000404065.3 Pinus taeda
GTATTTTCTTATTTTTGTGGATGATAGATCTAGATATACATGGGTTTATCTCATAAGAAGAAAGAGTGATGTGTTTGATTACTTTAAAGAATTTAAGAATATGGTAGAAAAACAAACTGGTAATTACATCAAAATTTTGAGATCTGATCAAGGGGGAGAATTCAAATCAAGAGAATTTAATCAATATTGTAAAAGCAATGGGATTCAGCAACAATTTACAATGCCACATACACCTCAGCAAAATGGAGTTGCTGAGAGGAAAAACAGAACACTAGTTGAATGTGCACGTAGTATGCTTCAAGGTAAAAATATCTCTAATGTTTTCTGGGCTGAAGCCATTAGTACTTTTGTTTATTTGAAAAATAGGAGGCCAACCAAAAGTTTAGAGCTTAAAACACCTTTTGAAGCATTTTATGGGTACAAACCAAAAGTGAGTCATTTAAGAGTTTTTGGTTGCAAGGCATTTGCTCACATTCCTAAAGATGAAAGAAGAAAACTTGATGCAAAGTCAATTAAGTGCATATTTATTGGTTATTGTGATAAACAGAAAGCATACAAGTTGTTTGATCTCAATACTCATAGATTGCTTGCAAGTAGGGATGTGGTGTTTCATGAGATTGCTAATGAAGGTGATAAAATAAATAATACTAGTGTATGGCATGATATTGATAATTATGTCAAATTAGATACAAATGTTGAACAAGAACAGGAACAAGCACAGGAACAGATACAAACTGAAGAGCAAGGGGCATCAAGCAGTCATGATACTCCAAGAAGAGGAGAGGGGACTCCACAAAGCAAAAGGAAAGATGAAAGCAGTAAAACTCCAAGAAGGTCATCACGTCAAAGTCAGGTACCTGTAAAGTATAAAGATTATGCATTAATGTCTCAGATTATGAATGTTGTAGAGCCTTAAAGCTATGATGAAGCTAAAGAATATGAAGAATGGAGAAATGCAATGAATGAAGAATATAACTCTATAATGAAGAATGACACATGGGAATTAACAGAATTGCCTAAAAACAAAGTTCCCATAGGATGCAAATGGCTTTATAAATCTAAATTTAATGTTAATGGAAGTATTGATAAACATAAATCTAGATTGGTTGCTAAAGGATATTCACAAAAGGAGGGAATTGATTATGAAGATACTTTTGCACCGGTAGCTAAGTTGAACACAATAAGAATCATGATTGCATTAGCTACAAAAAATGATTGGAAAATGCATCAGTTAGATGTCAAATCTGCATTTTTAAATGGTGAGTTAAAAGAAGAAGTTTATTTAGTTCAGCCTAAAGGATTTGTAAAACAAAGACATGAGCATTTGGTTTGCAGGTTAAAGAAAGCTTTATATGGCTTGAAACAAGCACCAAGATCATGGTATGTGAAAATTGATTCTTTCTTTTATGAGAAAGGTTTTATGAGAATAAAAAATGATCCTAACTTGTACAACAAGAAAGATGAAGACAAGAATGTTGCTTTAATATCTGTATATGTTGATGATCTTATCATAACAGGAAATGCATGCAAGTTGATTGAAGAAATTAAAAATCAGTTGTCACATGTATTTGAGATGAAGGATCTTGGTGAATTGCATTATTGTTTAGGTCTTGAAGTTTGGAGGGAGCCTGGCAAGCAACTGATCACACAAAGAAAATATACAAGGGAAATCCTTAAAAGATTCAATATGATTGAATGCAAGGAAACATATACTCCTTTATAACAAAATATCAAATTGTGCAGTGATGATGGAACCAAAGAGGTGAATGGAACTATGTACCGTCAACTGGTGGGAAGTCTGAATTATCTCACCACTACCAGGCCAGATATAGCATATTCTGTGAGCATACTTAGTCAGTTGATGGCTAAGCCTTGTGAAAGCCATTGGAAAGCAGCAAAGAAAGTCCTTTGATATTTGAAAGGAACACTTAATTTTGGTATTATGTATACTGATGACTTTGATGTTGACTTGGCAGTTTATTCTGATTCTGACTGGGATGGAAATCCAGATGATAGGAAATCTACTACTGGATACGTGTTCAATATTGGTTCAGGACCAATATCATGGAGCAGTAAGAAACAACCAATTGTTTCATTATCATCCACTGAAGCTGAATATAAAGCATTATGCAGTGCTACCTGTGAAGCAATATGGCTTAGAAGGATACTTGAAGATGTTGGAGAAACACAACAAGCACCTACAGTAATCAGATGTGACAATCAAAGCACTATCAAGTTGGCAAACAATCTTATATATCATGCAAGGAGAAAACACATTGAGACACAACATCATTTTGTAAGAGAAAAATTGCAATCAAAAGAAATTGACTTATCATATTGTAATACAAGTGAAAATGTGGTTGACATATTCACCAAGCCTCTTGGCAAGGCTAAATTTGAAATATGTAGAAATAAGTTGTACATTGTAGAAAATCCAAATTATGTTGTAAGCCTAGCTGAGACTTAGACCAGCAGGGATGACAATTAAGAGTATAGTGTCTTGTTCATTGTATGTAGTTGGAATTAAGGGGGAGTGTTGGAAACGAGACGTAATTCCAACACCCTGATTTAATGCTGGATCTAGAAACCAGCAGCTGCATTTAATGAAGTTGTAGAAGTCGGCGGATTCATTGAAGCTTCTCCAGGAAGCCACCGACTGAACCCATATCCAGAAACTTCTCCAGCTTGTATATATACCTGTTAACTAATGAATATATGCATGTTCTTGTGTTCACTGTTTCAGAGTTGGTGTTAGTGTGTTGTGCGCCTCTGATCTTTACATGAGGGTCATTCTCTCTCATGCCACCTCACCATCTACAGTTCAATTCCTCCCTCGCCAACACTTGCATACAACAACTGTCTCGACTGTGCTTTGTTTTGTGTGTGTTTGTGTAACGTGTTTTGCTTGGCTTGTTTTCATGCAGGACCGGAGCTATTCCAGGCTTCAATTGGTTTCGAACCAGAGATGGAGTGTTACACTGATGGGAGCATCTAGGAGGTTATCCAGAGTGATGGGAAGGGGAGGAGTTTCGAATTGGCGACCTGCTAGACTTTTCCAGCAAATATATTGGCGCAATATAAGTGGTGCTGGTAAAATACACGGGGGCAAAGGCCAGCCAAGGTCGGTGTTCTCCAAACAAAACTCTAGCGGCTCGTCGACTCGTCTGCAACAGACACTGAAGCGGCCGCCACTTGTGACAAGGTCTCATGCCCTGTTTTTAACATGGTTGAAGCGGATGACAATGGGGGTGCGTGTCTGTTTTCAAGCGAGCTCGACATGCCAGCAAGTTAATAAGTCTTCTGGTTGCATGAAGTCTCTAGGTCTTCTCGTTGTCATTGTTCTAGCTGTCAAAGCTCTCGTGCTACTTAGTGTGTGATGATTTTGTCTAAACTCGCAGGACGACACTGCGGAGGAACAGGAATGGTTGTTAACCGTTGTTGTTGACGACTCACTTGTTATGGTGCCTGAGTTCATTGTCTAGTAGAATAACATATGTATTATGAATTGGATTAGAGCAGAGTCTACATATTTAATGGCTTCGATTATGCTAAAGATTGCAGACAATTCACTTTCCCAAGATGTTGTAGCCATCACGTCTAGTCCTTTTCCAAGCTGCAAAAATGGACAATAGGAACATTACATCGAGAGTGGCAGGGTTGAGAATGTTGGTGAGTCTCTGAAGGACAAAGAGGTTTTCGTAATAGAGACCAGGGACCAGGAAGGAAATGGATTCTTCAACCATGAAGTAGACAAGGAAGGAAATGACCTCATTGTCAACCATTATTACATCATCATCCTCGCCCATGCGGCACAATGTTCGTAAAAATAAGGTTCCATGTATCGGTTTTTAATTAGATAAAGGAGGACGAAATTTAAGCGATGTGATTTGTAAAGCCTCAGGTTGTGCGACGCAGATAGGCGTCGGGCGACCTGGGTGCACGCACGAGCGAGCTACGGTTGCGACAGTTTGCGTCGAAACGATGAACGACAAGCGATGCGATGGAGTTTATACCATACTTAGAGCGTGGAATGATGTTGAAGGCCAACTTGTGGATGAAGGAAGGCCGACACATTTGTTGAGCGTTCAAAGGGGTGTGCGTAGCATAGGTTGGGCAGTCAGCTCGGCAGCCCACCCACACGTTACCATGGGTAAATATGCGAAGAGTTGAATGCTTGGAGAGGCATCACATTCGATATACATCTTCGCACAAGTAGTTGAGCACAGATCTAAGTGTGCAAAAGACAAGAAGGGAAGGTGCAGATACACATGCGCCCGTTCTTGGGCAGTCATGCACGAAGAAGCGTTGAACTTGGTGTTGGTGAAGGTTGGTCGAAGGTGCGCCCGGTGGTTAGGTGAGGCATGCACGGTGAACGTGTGGCGCCCGATTTGTGCGACGACTTGGTGTGGGTGTCTTGGCGACTCGGGTGAGCGCTTGCCCATCGTGCAAGTGTGCACGAATACTTGTTAGAGTGTTGAGATTGCGGACGGAGGTGTGTCTCGGTTGGAGGTGCCCATGTGTGGCGACTTTGAGGTGCACCCGAGTTGGGGAAACAACACGATGGTGCGATGAGGTGAACGAAGGATTGGTTAGTCGTGCGGCAACCGTGCGGAGGTGCTGACGAGCTGGGCAACCGAGTTTACCGAAGTAGTGAAAATTTGGCTAAGTGTAAATTTGGGGTTTCCCAAGATTTAACTTGTGCATTGTAAAAGTGAAAATTATATAATATATTGATATCGGGCAGACTCATATTGCAAGGAGTTGCCCTTCCCTTTATACTGTTGTGCATTCCTCTTGTATAATGTTGTTGATAATGAATGTGTATGGGTGTTCATTGGTATAAAGGCACATTAATAATACTTGGTAAATGAAAATAAAACTAAGTATGGATTGTTAAGGCGTAGTCTACAATCGTAAGTATTGGTGAAAAGAAAACGGTTGGTAGTGTCGCACCTCACTGGCACGGTTGAAAGACCACAGTAGGCTTGGGGGCGTGATAATTGGTATTAGAGCAAAGTTGCTTGTGACGAAGTGACAGTGGAAGCAGGTACTCGCAGGTGAAGGAAGCTAGTTTCAAATACAAGTGGAACAAGGGTTGGTTCATGGCTGCAGGGAACTTGGTGAAGCTGGTGAAGGTTGGAACCGGAGATCGTAGAGTTGGGCAAGAAGTACTACGCGCTGTTTCACACGATTTGGGCATTTGCCAAGGGCTGCCAAGTGGGACTACATGTGGGTAGGTATACACGGTTTGGGCGTCTGTGGACCAAACGAAGTATGAATCGGGGAAGACGTACGACAATGCATGGCAGATTTGGAAGAATGCGAAAGGAAGCTCTTGCTTACCTTATACAGGTTAAAGTGGATGAAAAAGAAGAATCCCCGGATTTGAGAGAAGCTCGTAGCCTTGGAAAACCATTTTGAAGATGAACTCCTTCAACTTGGATGGACAATGGAGCAAGATGAAGTTGCAAATTGTGATGATAAGGAAGAGGAAGTCGTGATAGTTGAAGATGTTGCAGACATGACCGTGATGGAGGGTGAACTTGAGATTGATCAAGTTGGACCAGGATCGCGCAGTTTGCAAACATGGTTGGATGAGGATACTCCCATGGAGGAACCTTATGGTGATGATGATGTAAGTACTATTGATACTTGTGTTTCATTTGAGCATTTGGTAGATGGACGGTATGTAGGAAAGGGCAAAGCCAGTTTGCCGATGTTGGGGATCATCTTACCATGGATGTCTATGATGAGACCTTGTATGAAGAAGCAAGGATTGTTGATTGTTGTAGGACTTGTTGGGGTTGTCTATGACCTTGTGGGAGAAGGTACAAAGGCCCGTGACAAGGGTGGAACTTGATGATCATTGTGGAGGAATGGGTCATGCTTTAGCCACATGGCTAAATGCCCGACATGACTCATGGACATATTGGAGGAGGGCACACACTTGAGTTGCTTGGGTGGACTTCTCATGGCCGATACCAAGAGCAAGTCTTGGTGGACACTTTGGTGGAGGAGCTATGATGGAGAGACTCATGTGATGATGATATGGTTGGGTGATCAAGTTCACTAGACCGAAGATTGCAACTTGGATGGGGAAGACCGATTGTTGTGATGGGTCTACTTGGTTGGACTACATGGCAACTTAGTCGTAGACATCAGGTTGGAGACATGGAGCATGGCAGTCTTATGCAAGGACATTATGTGGAAGCACTTGTAGAGGTGTTACTTATGGGCATCCAATGAGGAGTGCCAAAGCAGGATGTTGTGCAGGTGGATTTGCTAGTGTGACATGGAGATGTTTTATGTACGAGCTGATGGAGAGGTTCTGCACTCTTGTACAACAAGGCCATGGACTTGGATGGAGTTGTGAGCAGGCTATGGGGCATTCTTACTACATGGAGAGCTGAGGCATCTTGCAGAGACCTTTGGGTCGAGACTTGTATGCTTGTTGAGATGTTGGTTGGGGATGGCTTATGGAGCTCATGATGACATGAGATAGACTTTTGGGGACTTCATATATGGTGGACTTAGAGGATCTGATGCATTGAGGAGCTGAGGTCAGAGACTTTGATGCAGGATGGGATGCATACTTTCAAGTACATGCATGTGTGTGGCTTGGAAGAGTGACTTGATGTGGAGGATCGATATGAGACACTTTGGGGTGATGGAGTTACGATGATGATGATGCCTTGGTGGCAACACTTGGGCATGGGTTGAGCTAAGACTCAACTACTTTTGACACATGGGCGCTGATTGATCTATGATCATGGGCAGCACATGGATAGATGAGGCAGGTGTATACTTGTTTCTATGGTAGACTTGAGGGATAACACATTGCAGATGTGATGGAGGTAGCTTTATGGACCTAGATGTGGCACACCGAGAGTTGGAGGTTGATGAGATGGTCTCTTCATATTGAGGAGACACACATATGGATGATGTTGGCATAGATGTGGCTAATTTCATGCAGCACGTTGACACCAAACATCATGGACAACATGTTGCAGATGAGATGAAGATGAGGACTACTTCATGGACCTAAGCATGGCTTACTTTTATGGATGGATTCTTGATCGAGTTGATGGTGTGACAGGATGTTTTGAGAAACAACTGATGGTGGCATGAGGATGTGCATTCTCATGGTTTGAGCGTGATAGTTGTATTGATCACCCGACTAGTTCAGACATGGGGGAGATCGATGTACATAGATGTGTTAGCATTGTGTTGGAGTATCATGGCAGCAGTTCACATGAGGACGACACATGGTGAGGTCAACATGATATTTTGCAGTGGGCATGTAGCTTGAGATGGAGGGGCCAGCCTTCCAAGATGGAGAGCAACATGAGGAGATTGTGACATGGTGGTTGATGATCATGGATTGAGAGGATATCTGATGTATGACATATCGATGGATGTATACCTTGGTATGGTTATCTTGGTGATGGATGGTTGCCGAGATGAGACATGGTGGAGATGGTAGTTCTATATATGTTGCAAGGATGGTTGCAGTATGTGGAGAAGTTAACACCATGGATGATCTTGGTGGATGGTTACCAGGACGGTATGTTGTCGAGGACGACAACGATTTCAGGTGGAGGAGGATGTAAAGCCTCCGGTTGTGCAACACGGTTGGGCGATGGGCGACCCGGGAGCACGCACGGGCGAGCTGCGGTTGCGATAGTTTGCGACGAAAGATATGCGAAGAAACGATGAACGACAAGCAATGTGATGGATTTTATACCATACTTAGAGCGTGGAACAATGTTGAAGGCCGACTCGTGGATGAAGGAAGGCCGACACATTTGTTGGGTGTTCAAAGGGGTGTGCATAGCGTAGGTTGGGCGGTCAGCTGGGCAACCCACCCACTTGTTACCATGGGTATATATGCGAAGAGTTGAACGCTTGGAGAGGCATCACATTCGACATACATCTTCGCACAAGTAGTTGAGCGCAGATCTAAGTGCACAAAAGACAAGGAGGGAAGGCGCAGATACACATGCGCCCGTTCTTGGGCGGTCATGCACGAAGAAGCGTTGAACTTGGTGTTGGTGAAGGTACGGGCGAAGGTGCGCCCGGTGGTCGGGTGAGGCGTGCACGGTGAACGTGTGGCGCCCGATTTGTGCGACAACTTGGTGTGGGTGTCTTGGCGACTTGGGTGAGCGCCCTCCCATCGTGCAAGTGTGCACAAAGACTTGTTGGAGTGTTGAGATTGCGAACAGAGGTGTGTCTCGGTTAGAGGCGCCTATGTGTGGCGACTTTGAGGTGCGCCCGAGTTGGGAAAATGACACGATGGTGCGACGAGGTGAACGAAGGATTGGTTAGTCGTGCGGCGACCGTGCGGAGGGCCGACGAGCTGGGCAACCGAGTTTGCCAAAGTTGTGAAAATTTGGCTAAGTGTAAATTTGGGGTTTCCCAAGATTTAACTTGTGCATTGTAAAAGTGAAGATTATATAATATATTGATATCGGGCAAACTCATATTGCAGGGAGTTGCCCCTCCCTTTATACTATTGTGCATTCCTCTTGTATAATGTTGTTGATAATGAATGTGTATGGGTGTTCATTGGTATAAAGGCACATTAATAATACTTGGTAAACGAAAATAAAACTAAGTATGGATTGTTAAGGCGTAGTCTACAATCGTAAGTATTGGTGAAAAGAAAATGGTTAGTAGTGCCGCACCTCGTCGGCATGGTTGAAAGACCACCGTAGGCTTGGGGGCGTGACATGATTGGCTCGGGTGAACAGTGTCTACTCACCCCAAGGCCGCAGAGAAAACGCTTTTCGGTGTAATTATTTAACTATGTTTTATTGGAATTTTTATTATTTTGATTATTGTAAAGTATATAGAGATTTCAGATATTAGATTTATGTGACTATTATTTTTTTGTTGTATTTATAATTGTTTGTAATTTATTTTTCGAACCAACAACTGTGGTTTATCTTTAGGATGAAAAGGATATATGAAACATTGATTTAGCCAAAGTTTTTAATAAATAGATAAAGGAAAGCAAAAAGGAAAAACCGACAATAAAACCCTAGGAAAACAAAGGTTACATTTTTTATAAATTAGGAATATTTCAAAATAATAATGATATGATTAAGAACATATATCGATAATTAATGTAATATTATTCATTTAGGTTTATAATTATTGTTTAATAAATATTTTATACATTAATATTAGAATAAGACCTAATTATTCAACTAATATTTTATTATTATTCATTTAGGTTTATAATTATTGTTTAATAAATATTTTATACATTAATATTAGAATAAGACCTAATTATTCAACTAATATTTTATTAAGTAAAGATATATATTATTTAGTTAAAAAATTTGCTATTTGGTTGGTTTTAAAATGGCGAACACATATTTTTTTTTGGGTTAAAACTTATTAATTAAATGAGGTTCTTGATGAGGATGGTTAAAGTGTATTAAGATTATAGTTAGTTTATGGAATTATTCATGAAGTGTAAATGAATTGGTACTTTTCATGTTAGATTCAAACTTTTAGCGAGCTATATAAATTAAATAGTTGATAGGTCCATAAGCATTCAAATGGTTACCTCAATTTATAAGCCAAACTGTTGTTCGGTCAAATTATAATATTTTATTGTTTAAAATGCATTTTTGATTGTAAATATAAATTCAACATCAAGGAAAACAATTGGAGCACATGGATTGTGGAGAGTTTACAACTCAAACTTGTGATTCTAGACAAATAAGATGAGAAAATATAACTAAAAAAGTTCCAAAACTTATAACAAATAGACTACGGCCACTCATATATACATTTAAAAAAATCATGTAACAAGATTCTTAACAATGGAGAATGGAGATTCACCCGCACTTTATCATGGATATTTTTAACTTGTAAATAGGCTTTATTATGAGTTACTAATACCACATGGCCAAAAAAACCTTAAGTCATATTCATATGACACATCCATATGACATTCTTTTTTAATTAATCAATTTAATTAAAAAGACAGAAAGACATAATTGTTTTAGGTAAATTTCAACTTTTGATATGGGACTACTACTAAGAATATTCTAGAATATTTTGTGGAGGTTAAATCTCTAACATCCACATAATAATTATTAATAATTAAATTACTAAGAATATTATAGAATATTTTGTGGAGGTTAAATCTCTACCATCCACATAATAACTATTAATAATTAAATTAAATTCTTAAATTTTATTTTAAAATTAATATGTCTATCACAATAACGAATTTAATTAATCTCACTCTTATACTTTAGATATCTATCGTAACCTTAGAATAAATTAAAAATTGAGAAACAAATAGTAGAAGTTTGATATAGTTATCTATAGAGAGGTCTCAATTACAAATTTTGGTAATTTTTGGAAATCAAAAGTCAATTGAAATTATTAACTTTACTCATGTTTATTAAATTCCAGTATATTCTCAAAAACTGTAAATCTAAACTTATTTTGGGCAAATTATTGGGAAAATTATTTATCCCTGGTTGTACATCTGGGGCGACCAGGGTGACATTAGGCATGGCTATATTTTTACCCCACCGGCGCGCAGGAGAAGGAAAGAGATAGTGAATTCTGTGTCAGGAAGGCAAGCTGCAAGAACATTCAATGGAAAAGTATTTCAATTAAGAAGAGACAGTACTTGAATTTGGAAGCAAGGTATTTGAAGTCGGTGTTTTGGTGGGGCCAATGTACCCCATTACACGCTCTGTTAACCCTAAAATCTGATGTCTTCCTAGGTTGCTTTTTCATCTGGTGTGGCAACTAGTTGATCCTGATATATGTTTCAATGGACACCTTTGAGATACAAGAAGTGCATGAGATAGTATTGTGGCACCTCCTATTGTAATAGTAGTGGCAATTAAGAAGGGAAATACGAGTTTGTATGTTGTCAAGTGGGCGCTGGACCAGTTAATGTCTCCAGGCCAAACTATGATTCTCTTACATGTGAGGTGGCACCTTTTGACCATTCCAACGCCAAGTGTGAATTCTTCCTTACGCTTTACTGTACTTTACATGTTTGGTTGGTATGGTTACTAAGCATAGTTCATTTTTTGGGGAACCAATGTTTTGACCAAGCATCTTAGAAATTCTCATTAGAAAAGGAAATATCAAGGAAATATATTATAACCCATAGTTGATTTTTCTCAGTTTTCTTCTTTGGAACAAGTTTTTTGTGCATGCCCGACTCTTAGCCCTTTATGGTTGATTGTATATGAGTTTGTAATTTTAATATTTTATTCATTTATCCTCGAGATATTAATTTCATTGTCAGTGAGTTGTTGGTTAGGTGTCATTACATTTGATTCTATTGTCAGCTAGGTGTTATAGGCAGTAGTTCAGTTTTACTTGAGTGCTACTTGAGAGGTGTCAAATTTTACTTCAGTGATTTATTATTGATTTTTACAATGTAATCTATTTAATCATTTTGAATATTGAGAAGATAAATCTCTGCACCAATTTTCGGTTTCATTCTTTGTGATGGTATCAGAGCTTAGACTGTGTAAGACTCTTTGAGAGAGCAGCAAAGATAGAATAAGGTTGGATAAGACTCCTTGAGAGCAACATTTCATGTGTATGTATTTAAAAAAAAGAGCCGAGATCGTAGCAAAGTGAAGCCGTTGTCAGACGCCTTATGAAAAAAAAAATGAAAGTTGATGAAGTGGTTGAAGAGTTGTTGCGAAGTTGTTGAAGAGAAAGAATAAATCTAAAGCTTGCATTAAAAGAAAACGTGCATTTTTTTGGGAAAATAACGTTGTCTAAGAGTCAAACGAGAGCGTTATTAACACTCACCTAAAGCACGAGACAGGCGATAGAATTACTAACGCTCGATAGTGTTAGTCAAGTTTCCTTACACCGATTTCCAATAGACGCGGGACAGTGGCACCGACAGCTGCTTTATAGTTCTACAGCAACACGAGCCACCGAAAATCTGTTTATTCGTATCACCTTTTTTTTTCCTAAATAATTCGTATAAATCCTCGTAAGCTCCATCGTATTCGAAAGGTTCATGGCCTTATTTTAATAAAAATGTAAGTTTTTTAAAATTATTTTAAAGGTACGAAGGTTTGTTAGGCTTTAAAAGGAGTACTAAAAAAAGAGGGTTTGCTATATTTTTTTTAAAGTTTTTAGTTTTTTTTGGAATTGGAATTGGAAAGTAAAAGATATTTTTTTAAGAAGGTGATGTTTATCCAATTTTGTTATAAAAAAAGAGGGATTTGTATTTTTTAAAAGAGATCTCTTAAAAAGAAAAAAGGGCGTGTAAGTTTGTATTTCAAGAAATGGTTTTCTTCAGTGCTTTGACACCGACTCTGATTTTGTTTGGCAAAAATTATGAGTTTTATTTTTTGAGAATGAAGATGTTTATGCAAGCCCAAGAGTGTTGGGATACACTTCAGATTGCATATGTAGAGCTGACTCAAGAAACATGGGCGACCATGACTAATAATCAGAGGAATGCAGCGATTGAACTCAGAAAGAAAGAACACAGAGCCAAATGTTGGATTCAAACCTCAGTCGATGACTCTATTTTCGACAAGATAACTAGTGCGTCCAGAGCACATGAAGCTTGGGAAATCTTGAAAGTTGCATATCAAGGTAATGATACAATGAAGATAGTGAAATTACACACATTGAGATCACAGTTCGAAACCCTAAAGATCACTGACACATAAAATGTGGATGAGTTTATGGCTAGAGTCCTAGGAATAGTCAATAAGATCAAACTAGTCGGTGAAACCATTTCAAATGAGAAAATTGTTAAGAAAGTCCTTCGAAGTCTGCCCAAGAAATATGACATGATTGTAACAACCATTCTGGAATCCAAAGATTTTACAACTTTCTCAGTAGAACAATTGACGAGATCTTTTCTAGCACACGAAACAAGACTCAACTTGACAAAAGATTCCATGGAACAAGCTTTCAAAGCACAACTTTATTTTGGCAGAGGTAGAGGGAGAGGATATAGAGGTGGAAACAAGTGAGGTAGAGGCCGAAGCAGAGACAGATCAGAACATCATCATGCAACAGAGCAGTGGAGGCCTCTACAAAACCAAACTCAAAGAGGTAGACCATGGAGCAAATATAATGTCCAGTGTTATTACTGCAAGAAATTTGGGCATTATGAATATGAATGCAAAAATAAACAATCAGATCAGCATAAAATCAATGTCCATCTCTTCAAAAATGAAGGAGAATCCTCTGAAATAATCTTTCTTTCATGCAATGTTTTTGAAGACACTCACAATAAGGATCTCTGGTTGTTGGACAATGGTTGCAGTAATCATATGACAGGTAACAAAAATCTGCTTTCTTATCTTGATGCTTCCATAACATCATAAATTACTCTTGGAGATCATTCTTGCATTAAAGATGAAGGAAAAGGTAATGTTCCTATTCTTACTAAAAAAATTAGCATAAATACATTCTTGATGTTTATTATGTTCCAAATATGAAGCATAACCTCATTAGTGTAGGACAATTGATGGAACATGGTTATGATGCAATATTTCAAGGGAACACATGTTATATCTATAACAAACCTCCCAATATAAAACTGATAGCTAAGGTTGAAAAAAACAAGAATAAGATGTTTTCTTTGACTCTTAGAAGTCGAAATCTCTCACAGTCTTTTGTCCACAATGTGTCAAGAATAAATGAATTTCATCTATGGAAATCTAGATATGGCCACATACCATTCAAGAGTCTAAGTCAGCTTCAGGAACAATCAATCATCATTGGTATCCCCAATTATGAATGAGAAATATTGTAATTGTGAAATTTGTGTTCTATCCAAGCATAAAAGAGACAGTTTTCCCACATCTTCCTCTAGAGAAAAAGAGCTTTTACAACTTCTCCATACAAATATATGTGGTCCAATGAAAACACAGTCTATTGTTGATAGTTTTTACTTTTTGACATTCATTGATGACTATAGCAGGAAGACATGGGTGTATTTTCTCAAAAAAAAATCAGATACATTCTCAAGGTTCAAAGAATTCAAAGAAGAAGCAAAAAAGAAGAGTGGAAAGCCTTTGAAAGTACTCAGATCCGAAAGAGGAGGAGAGTATAACTCCAATCACTTCAAATCTTTTTGTCTACAACAACGAATCATAATGCAAAACACGACAAGATATACTCCATAGCAAAATGGATTAGCACAAAGGAAAAATGAATCAATCATGAACATGGCTAGATGTATGCGTCATGAGAAGAAGTTGTCAAATAATTATTGGGCTGAAGCAGTTTCGACAGAAGTGTATGTTCTCAACAGATCTCGAACAACCACTCTCTGAGATATAGTACCTCAAGAAGCATGAGATGGTAAAATGGTAAATGTATCTCACTTTAGAATTGTTGGATGAATAGCTTTTTCACATGTTCCTAAGAAGCTAAGAAAGAAGCTTGATGATAGGAGTGAAAGATGTATTTTGGTAGGCTATAGTGAGGAGTCAAAGGCCTATAGACTTTATAATCCAGTTACAAAGAATTTTTTTTTAAGCAGAGATGTAAATTTTTTTGAAACTAAATCTTGGTCTGATCATGTTGATGAAGCTTCAAGTCAGTGTTTTTATCCACCACAACCACCAAGGTTGCAGGCTGAGGAAGAACCTTACCATTTTTGAAAATGGTACATCTTCAAGCGGTGAATCCACCAGTGATCCAATATCTTCAGAAGACAATCAGAAAAGAAGAAGCATCAGAGAAATATATGAGGAGGAGCATGAGTTTTAGCAGTAGAATATGTTTGCAATTATTTCATATCAACCAATTCATTTTGAAGAAACAATTAAATAAAAGAATTGGTTAGATGCAATGAACCAAGAAATTGTTGCCATAGAGAAGAATCAGACTTGGGAATTAGCTTATCTCTGAAGAGACAAAACCAGAATTGTTGTAAAATGGGTCTATAAGACCAAGCTGAATGAAAAAGGAGAAATTGTAAAACATAAGGCAAGGTTGGTTGCCAAAGGATTCTCACAACAGTTTGGTGTCGACTACGGTGAAACCTTTGCTCTAGTAGGAAGGTTAGAAACTGTCAGAACCATTTTGTCAACAACAGCTCAACACAAATGGAAAGTCTATCACCTTGATGTAAAATCTGTTTTCCCAAATGTTATATTGTAGGAAGAAGTTTATGTAGAGCATCCTCCTAGTTTTGAAGTTGCAGGATAGAATCATAAGGTTTGCGTATTGAATAAAGTCTTATATGGTTTGAAACAAGCTCTAAGAGCTTGGTAAAATCACATTGACACCTATCTCATCAAAAGTGGTTTTTGCAAAAGCAATCATGAGCCAACTTTGTATACCAAAATGCATGAATGTAAAATTCTGATTGTATGGCTTTATGTAGATGATATTCTTTATATAAGAAATATGATATTAGAATATTTCAAAGATGCAATGCAAAAAGAGTTTGATATGACAGATCTAAGAGTCATGAAATACTTCTTAGGCATTGAAATTAATCAATCTGCTAATGGAATTTTTGTCGATAAACAAAAATAAGAGATTGATATCATCAAAAAATTCAGAATGACCAATTCCAAAACTGTAGATACACCAATTTATCAACGCACAAAACTGAGCAAAGAATATGTAGCATCACCAGGTGATTCCACACTATATAAAAGTCTAGTTGGTAGCTTGTTATATTTCACTTCAACTAGACCTGATATTATGTTTTCAGCAAGTTTTGTCTCCAGGTTTATGTAGTAACCTAAGATTTCTCATTGGAAGGTTGCAAAAAGGATCTTAAGATATATTGCAAGGATAATACGCTATGGTTCGTTCTACACACGTTATGAAAATTGTTCACTTTCAGGGTATACAGACAACGATTATGCAAGGAGTTTAGATGATCGCAAAAGCACCTCAGGGTATGTTTTTCATCTTAGAACCAATTTGATTTCATGGGCATCTAAGAAACAATCAATCATTTCAATATCTTTTGCATAAGTAGAATATATAGCAGCAAATTCAGCGACTTGTCAAGCTTTGTGGTTGAGAAGGTTATTGAAAGATATTTCAAATATTTAGAAGGAGCCAACTCCAATCGTTCAACGATTTCGTGATAAAAAATTATGTTTTCCACAAAAGGAGCAAGTACATTGACACTTGTTTTCATTTTATATGTGAGCTTGTCAATGATGGGGATATAGTACTTGATTTTTGCAGTTCTAAAGATCAACTAGCAGATATTTTCATAAAGTCATTGGGCAAGAATGTATTTGAATTTCAAAGAGAACAACTAGACACTGTAAGTGTCTCTACATGTAATAGTTGAGATTAGGAGGGGATGTTGAGATATTAATCTCATTGTCATTTAGTTGTTGCTCTGCTCCACTTTTCGCTTTCATTTTTTGTCATTTATTGGGTTGTATTTAAGCGATTACCCAAATGTTTATTCCCATCATGTAGCTTGGTTATACTGAGTTGTCTTCATACACTGGAATATGAACTTTTAAATCTCAATCATAATATATACCACTACAAAGAACCTTCAAATATAGTCCTTATATTTTGTACATAACTCGATTGTTAAACAAAATTTTACCAATATGTTATTCATAACTTAACAAATGAATACAATTGATCCATGTAATTTTTTCAAACAAACAATCATCAAGTAGGAAATTTTGATCCATGTATATTTTCAAACAAACAACCTGGAAATTTTTATGGGCATGGCTACCAATTTCATTAAAAAATAGATTCTTTGCTCAATTTTATATCATTTGCTAAAATTTAAAAGAAAATAGATAATTGATCATATGTTCTTTCAAAAACTTTAATGTAGTTATAGCATATAATTTGGTAATACATAATAGAATGCTTCGACAACTATACCAGTTTTCCCAAACATATCGCAATTGGTGCTTAATACCAGCTTATTTCAGAGGAAGTAAATTTAAAGTTTTTATCCATAGTTTTATCCATAGTATTATCCATCTACCATAGTTTTATATGAATACAAGGTTGCAAGCTAGAACTATTAACTACATGAAATGGCTAGTTTACCACGTGATCAACAATTCCCTGAAGCGAATCAATTAATGGTAAGCAAATTCATAAATTTTTTTTTTTTTGGCAGTCCACCCGCATTACCTATGTCGACAGATTTATATTTGCAGTCCTCTGGAATCGCATATGTTTTATGGTAAGCACAATCATAAAAATTAATTTTGTTTGCAGTCCACCGACATTGCATGAGTCCACTGATTTATGTTTTCAGTCCACTGGGATAGCGTATGTCCACCAATCGACGAATTAGCCATGTCGCTAATTTTTTGTTTTGAAGCTCGTTCCTTTTATGGGCTTAATTTCAATATTAATTTCTTGTAGTGTGCCCAAGTTTCCTATATTTAAACCATGTCAGAGTGAAAGTATATTCTAACTGTAGTTTGTAAATTGAAATATCATATATATTTTTTATGTTATTTGAAATGTGCTTGCTATGTAACTATGTTAGTAATTCTTCTAATTTTTTTGTTTCTCGTAATAAAGAGGACGAGGATTGGGATTAGGGATGGAAAGGTTGACGAAGCATGGTATTATAATATGTATTTTTAAATACGTGCATTTTTGTCACATAGGCGAAGACATGCAGGGTCTTTGGTAGGAGGAAAGATTGCTGGAGGAGAGAAGGAAGCACGGGTATAGCAATTCAAAATGGAGACCCAGTAGTTGTGATTGAAGCAAGACCAGATTATTCCCCATCAATCATGTATCTCTAAAAATTTGTTATCATTTCTCCACAGAAATGGTTTTTTTATGTGGGATAAAATCATTTCATCATGGTACAATCCTATCTTTATATGGAAAAACGCATTTGAACTTCACATGCTTGTCTCGCTTCATTCAGAATGGAATTCTGTTTTAAGTTTTATGTGCAGTTTGGGCATCCACCGTGCGGGTTATGTGGATTCTCTTATTTGGGTCGTTCCAAATAAAAAATTGCCCATCAGAGTTTGCGACATTTACACGGATATGATTCTTTCAAAGGGTGATATTTCAGGTTCTATTTTTTCCAATAGATTCTGGAATTTGGGTTGCCCTCTCAAAATGATATTGTTCTCGTGGCTGGTATTCAACAACCGCAATTGTCATGGGACAACTTGCGGAGAAGACGCTGGCATGGTCCGAGTAGATGTTCCATGTACGAGGCTGCGGAGGAATCAAACCTCGATATGTTTTTCCAATGCGACTCCTCCTAGCAGATCTGGTACGAATTGTCTCTGCTTTTTGGTTTTTCTTACAATGTTTTTGTTACAGTACATGAAGTTTTTTAATGGTGGTGTGCGCAAAAAGAAACTTGGCAGTCTTTGTTCATCATCGTCTTATGGTGCTTATGGAAGTGGAGGAACGCCAAGATCTTTCAGGAGTCAAAAGAGCCTCTGAAGTCTTCTTTGCATCATATAATAGCTACACATGGTGTACTGCCTATCAAGGTTCCCAAGAAGGATATTCAACGAAACAGTGACGGGACAATCCCTCACTTTTCTTTATCTGTGGCTTTCTTTGATGTGGCCGAACAATCCAATATATGTGGATGTGGGGTTCATGTAATTATGGATGAGAAGTTACATTATCTTTTATCCTGGTACAGGGGAAGAGGTACCAACAACCTGGCTGAGTGTTGTAGATCTAACACGTAAATATTATAGATCTGATATGAAAATATAAGACAATGCAAATAAACGCATAAATAATATGAAATGATTCTTTATTGATCAAAACCCTTAAGGTAAGGCAACACCATATATTCACTCCTTAAGGAAGGAGAACACTCCACAAGCCATATGCGTGTACATACAACAATCCTTGACTATATTTTTTGACATGGAGTCTCTAGCTTCTATATAGGCCTCATACATACAATACCATGGATCATTACCATGGTTCCATCATACCATCGACTAATACCATGGGCCTATTACATTATTACTAACTACTTGTGGTCCCTTACATGATATGGATTAAGCACCTTATTTATTACTATGGCCCATCCCATTATTACATTATTACCCTAGGTACCTCCCTTAGTACCCCATATTATCCCCCCTAGGTATATAACATTCCACCCCCCTAAGCATGTTTCGTCCCCGAAACATGGGAAGAACACAAATAATAAGATCTACTCCAAAGAGTAGTCCACTGGTACCATGCACGTGCATTTAGCCATCCAAGAGAAAGGTGAACCCTCGGTCTTGCTGGTGCCTCGCTCGCTTGAGATGGAAGTTGACTGTGGTAGCTCTTCGATGTAGATGTGTAGTAGGTGGATCTTCGCTCCTCTCTATCTATCCTGCAGGGGTTGTTTTCCGTGTGGCTAATTGGTTGCCATCTTGATGGTTGCTTTCTTGTGGGGTGATGTGGGTGATGATATGTTGAAGGTTTAACCCACGGCGTCTTTTTCTTTAATTCACCCTACTGTGATGCCTGTTGTGGTGTCTCCTTTTCCAATATGACTTCAACCACTGAACCCTTATCAGATGTGTCAGCACCTGTTACCTTTTCGTCTTCAGCCTCTGTTTGTGTTTGATTCTCGATCATCAAAGGCTCATCATCTGATATGTCAGTCCCTAGAACATCTTCTGCTTCAGCCTCCATGTACTCTACCTGTTTATTGATGGAAATATCCTGTAATGTAATTTTCTTCCTTAATACTAGAGCTTCAGGGATTTCTTCTGTACATTAATATTGATAGTACCCACTGATTCCATCCAAGGGTATCCCAAAACAAAATCCATGTTATCCATATCTGAAGCATAAAAATCACCATGCAACACATACTTATCCATAGAAAGCTTCAAATCCTTATAAATCTAAACATCCTCATCATCCACTTGTGTGTTTTCAATGTGTTTGGCTGGAACTTGCAATTTTTTTGCCAAACATTGATAAAATTACGTTTGCAACTAGGATTTATAGACAGCGATCTTCTCCTTCTGAATCAACCCATGAACCTGCAATAAGGATATACCAGTAGGAAATAACTCCACATGTTTCCCCTGATCTTGTTTTCTAGCCTGAGACCATTTGTTTATAAGGAGTTTTTTCATTTCTTCATCCGGGCATTTGGTCAAGTTAATGATGGCTAGTGATTTCCACCATATGGCAGCCTCTTCTTTCAAAAAAAGTGGTACCATATAATTCGAACTCTCCCCAAATATGTTTTTTAGATTTTGTATGAATTCTTCAATAGTAGAGCTATCATCTTTTCCAGTAAACTTTTCCATGAAGAGGGTTTGAGAAAAAAAAATTCGTTTACTTGCGAAAATTTGAAAGGGCCACAATTCCGTCAATATTACTTAGAATCCCTATTATGACCTATTTTTGGAAATGGAACAACCATTCTGCATCTGCTCATGTGATAGAAATTCTGATCCAGACACTAGAATTTCAGATCTGCACTGTAACTCTCCCGTCGTCACCAAAATTTCTGCAAAAAAGAGCTGATTTTAAATTAGCGATATTTCCGTCATCCAGGCTCCGATTCAACTGATTTTTTTTTTTTTAAATTGGGTATTTTTTCACAAAGAATATAGATCTACAATTATATTTTACAGATCTTGCACCAAGACGTCCAGATCGGCGCCACAAACTCGCTGCCCTGAAAAATTATCTACAACCCCACTGATTTTTAGATCAATGATATCTCCTTCATCTGGACTCCGATTCGACCGATTGTTTTTTTGAAATCGGGTATTTTTTACATAGAATCCATATCTGCAATTAGATTTTGCATATCTTGCACAAAAATGTACATATATGATCTGCAAACTCGCCGCCCCCGAAATCTTGCAAAAAAAAAAAAAAAAAAAAATTCTCCACTTTTTTGCCCAAGAAAGTGCTCTGATACCACTTGTTGTAGATCTAACCCAGTTTCATATAGCTCTGATACCAATTGTTATAGATCTAACCCAGAAATATTATAGATCTGATATGAAAATATAAGACAATGGAAATAAACCCAGAAATAATATGAAATGATTCTTTATTGATCAAAACCCTTAAGGTAGGCAACACCATACATTCACGTCTTATGGAAGGGGAACACTCCACAAGCCATATGCCTATAAATACAACAATCATTGACTATATTTATTGACATGGAGTCTCTAGCCTCTATATAGGCCTCATACATACAATACCATGGATCATTACCATGGTTCCATCATACCATCGACTAATACCATGGGCCCATTACATTATTACTAACTACTTGTGGTCCCTTACATGATATGGGTTAACCACTTTATTTATTACTATGGCCCATCCCATTATTACATTATTACTTTGGGCTATAACACTTAGGCAAGGGCTTTAGCTGGATTGTTTGCTTTCTGTTCATTTATGGAGATACAAAACATTTCTATATATGGGGACTCGAAAGTTATTATTGACCATGTCAAGGGTGCCTGCGATATCAATTATCCTCATCTTTTTGGATAGATGCAACGGATTATGTACTTCTGGCATTTATTAAATCAGTGTTCTATCATGCACATTCCTCGCTCCCATAATGAGCAGGAGGACCATTTGTCTAAGGGTGGTCTGTCTCTTGAGCCTGGTGCCTGGTCCTTGATGATTACTGAGGGAGACAATTCATGCCACATACAAGATTTTTTCATCCCGGGCATATGATCTGAACTTTTTTGCTTTCTTTCTTCATTCCGGATATGTTTCTCAGCAACTCTCTTTTTGGCTTTTAATATGTTCATATCTGTATTAGTTCCACACATTTTTGACAGATTATTTGATATGATCATGTTATTCATTATGGCAATGGTCCTTTATCTGTAAGTCATTTGACTCCATATGACTGCATGGATGCCAGTTTATTTAGCTCATGCTGTATCTCATATGTACTTTTATATTGACTCAATATAATACTATATAGATTTTTCTCTCTGAAAAAAATATGAGATAAACTACCATAGTCTACATTTTCTTTGCATAGGTTGAATCTAATAATTGCAACTTAAACCGTATCAACTGCAATAATATATAAGAATAAAAATGGTGAATAGGTCGTGTTATTGTATCGATACCATATTGAAATATGTGAATTTGTGTGTAAATAATCAAAATTAAACCTGAGCTATATTCAAATATTCAAATATAAAATTATATATTATTTTATAATTTTTTAAAAATTTATAAAATAGTGAGATCAGAAACCAGATTGGAGAATAAAGAAGCAAGGAAAGGTTTTAGCTCTCCCTAGTATATTAATTATTGATTCATATTATTTAATTAAACCTTTCATTAAGATTCCCTTGACACTTCATGACCTTTCTCATCGAACTAAAGTAATAAAGAAAATGTTGACCTCACAGTGGTGTCCCATTGCGTATAAAATATCAAGACTTTTTTCGTACAAAACTAACTTCATACAAATATCTTGAAGCAAAAGTTATGTCATATTGGACACAAGTAACTTTAGAGAAATATTGTAAACCAAAACCTCTAATTAGATTATTCATCCCAATATATATAAACTAGCATTTGCACCCTAACGTGCAAAGGGCACGCCTACTGCACTTCGGGGTAACACTATAAGCATACATTGTTTCAAAGCATGCAATCATAGGATTAAGTAATGGAGGACTGACTTAAAAACGTCATGTGGAGTTTTCATGAGCTCATCGAAATCTCTATAGTCCCTACCTACTATTTTAGAGAGAGAATTACTAAAATAATATATGTATCAATAATAAAAATAAAATAAGTATTATAGGTAAGAACTCGTAAATTTAAAATAATATATGTATGAATAATAAAAAATAAAATTAAATTATGAAAAATTAAAATAATTGTAAATGATAAAAAAATAATAATAATATTATCTTTTAATTAAAATATAATTAACCAATAGTGTAAAATTAATGGTATATATAATCGATAATATTATATGATCATGATAAAATAATTAATCATTAAATTGAAATAAATATATATTTAGTTACATTATTGAAAAATAGAGTACATGAAAAGAAAGTATTAAGTTTACCTTACTAAAAACTATCATGCTTCAAAGTACGTCATCTTTAAAGTAGTTGTGAATGTGTTGTTTGTTGTAAATTAAAACAAATTTGTAAGATTTTAAAGTTTATAAAATATATTCATAAAAAACTTTCCGATATTATCACAGGCAAATGACAAGAAGTAACTAGCTCTAAGAACATATTATGTTAGCTAAAATTTATTTCCTAATCAAGTGAAACATCACTATTTTGTATAAGTTTAGTTTAAACCCTAATCCACCACCACTCCTCACTCTCTCCAAGCATTCAAGTAATCCCATTGTCACTAATTGTCCTCAACTTGTGATTAGGTCTAAGAGTGAGCTAAGCACTAGGATTAGAAAGGCCTACTCAATAATTGGGTGAATACCATGGATACAATTGTAATAGGAGAGCTAGAAAGAATGTGAAATATTAAGAGCCATCATTTATTCTCCCTTATATCTTGTTCTTGATTCTAAATAATTATAAATAAGCACAACCAATTTTCCTTCGTGTTATTACCATGTTGCATTCAAGTGTATAAAATATTAACAAAATGATATATTGTATTTTCAATATATTAAAACCATTTTACATTAAAACTAATAGAGAAAATTGGCAAGCTCTCTTATCCCATATCTATAATATTTATAATGATGCTCAAAACCACCATATACTATTGTAGCGATGCCATAAACACAACTTAGTGATTCACAAAATAAGATTACCAAGACTACCATTTAAGGGCCATAGGATTACAAAATGATATTCAAAATATTATAATTTTTCAATCTATTTAATAAATCATAATCCATTTTGACCAAGGGCTGAAATGAAATAGAACTATCATGACTTACTAATCAATGGTTACTCAATCGTTGTCCTAACTTGTTATCCATAAACCTATGATCTTACATCTTTACACTCATTACAATTTCACTATTTATTTGCATATGAATATGCATTTTTCTGTGAAAATGTCTATGTTTATCATAGTGCATGAAAAAGGACCAAAAGACATTGGCTAAAAACCATGATCTTGAGATTTTACCATAATTAAAAATTGGTTATTTGATATTTTTCCGGAATCTTGAAATCTTGACAAATTTATCCAATTTCCGCATAAAATTGAAACAAATACCTAATGTATGCATATGCTAAAATGCAAATGCACTTTTTCACCATATACCATACATTTTCCAATCGGAAAAGAAGTGATCTTCCCTTTGGAACTCTAAATTTCTTCAAGCTTCATCAAATTTGGACAACATATTAACCCTACATGTAGACATTCTTATTATGTCCCTTCATTGTTCACTAAGTGAGATTAAGAAAAATTCCATTCAGTGGGGATTAATATAATTCCCCTTCCTTACTCCTAAGCCAAGCTTGAGGGAGGGTGAAACTATATAATATTGAATTTGGTAGTTATTAACATTAATGATAATTATAATATATACATGAGATGTGACAAAAAAGCTCACACAATCTTATTGTATTTCCATATATATTGGAGATAATTTAGTGGAAATTTTTTCCTGAGTATAATTTATAAAGAATTTGAAATTTTGAATTTTGAAAGAAAAGTTCATCATCAAGAGATAGACAAATTCTTTCAAACAATAAATATGTTTCTCATTGCAAAAAGCATGTACAAGCAACATTGGCTCCGATTCTTCTTTAATTTGAATTAAAGGGACAAAGTATAAAGAGAGTTGGCAACATTAAAATTAATTTTATCTTAGATGATTGGTTTTGAGGTGTCCTTGAATTTAACACACACTTTATTTAAAGTTATCTTTGTGTTATTCATTTTCCATCGTCACTCTTATGTGTACCTTATTGTTGCTATTATTAGAAGCAATTATGTTCAATTTCTAAAAACAAATATGGTGTTTTGAGATGTTCAAGTTCTCAACTAAAGTAGGGTTGTTTATATGACTCTACATAATCATTTTTGTTTTCATTTGTCCTAATACTGACTAATCTACTTGTCTCCTCAATATATTCTCTTTCATAAGAAAAAGGGATTACATACACATATTATATCGATATATAAACAAGTATATATACCAACATATTACACATATAAACACACACCCCACACACACACACACACACACATACACACGGGTGAATGTATGAAGATGGGTTACACTTTTGGGCCAAATGCGGGGATGAAATTTCAAAATTTTACTCTTCTATGGAATTGAAGCCTTCAAAATTCATATAAGCATTGTGAATTTGATTCCAAGCAAAAAGAAAATTTGTGGAGAATTATGTTGTTCTCCTAATGACATTTTTGCAAAAATAAATCGTGTCATATAATCTATCAATTTTCCATTAAATGAAATGTTTGTCCTTGTTTTTCCTTTTAATAAAACCAAAACAATGATTTTGACAAGATATTTTATATTCTAGCATGCAAATTTTTACTCTGAACTCTTTTGATGTTATATCTTCTCAAACTAAATTGAGTAAGACATTTTTATTTTACACTTCGCATCTACTCTACTAAAATTTTGGAATAAAAATCTTTCACACAATTCAATATCATAAATTTATTTACTAATCAATAATCTTACCATCTATAATATGGTTTGTATAATAAATTATATGCAATGTAAAAACACTTAAACACCAACTTAAAATTATATAATTTACATAAATTTAGTGGTTTTGCAAATACTTTTAATAATGGCTTGTTGTTATCCTTTAAGGAAATTTTGCATGAATTTAATAAATTATTTATATGGGTAATTGTTTTCCCTTTTTAACTTCAATTTTTATAATAAATTCCCAACTTTGATGAAAAAATTATAATTTCCTAAATCTCCAAAAGGAACTGCTAAGTCTCCTTTTCTTAAGCTTGATGTCAAGTTTGAAACACCTATGTACAATGGGGAAGTAAATGCTGAAAAGTTGGATAATTGGGTTAGTCAAATTGAAGTTTATTGCAGGATTCAAAAGATTACAGATGTTGTTACAAAGGTTCAACTTGATTATCTTCATTTAGAAAGTGAAACCCTTATCAGGTGGGAGGCCATAACCCAAGAAGACTTGAAGAAAAGTGGTAAAATGATCTCTTCTTGGAATGAATTTATAGCTTCATTAAGAAGGAAATTGATCCGAACTTAAATAGGAACACAACAACTTACAAATATAATCATAAACACAGAGATGCAGCAGAAAAACACTTCATTTCATTAATAGAAAAATATTGCACTATGCTGACAAACAGAATGGAAATAAGCTAGCTTGGGTGATGGTACCTTATCTCTGAGAAGCGATGGGGTGGCTACATGCCTCTGAACTATGTTACAATGAGGCTCTAGGGCCTATTTATTATTGGAAAACATGAGAAAATGCTAAACAACCAAAACCCTAATCGTAGGAGATGTAACACGAAGAGTTTGTGGGCCCCGTTGGGGTTAGTTGAGCAACCAACTTCCCAGGGCCATAACTTGGTCATATTATCTTTGTTTGGTGCGTATGATACCTTGTTGGAAAGGTCTCACCGAATACTAAAAGTTTCACTGCAAGCCCCTATCTATGGTACTAGCCTACCGCATACCCCAGAAAATGTCGTTTAGGGGGGTTAAAACTGCTCTGGAAGTTCAGGACCTGAAAAATTGCTAAAAATAGTAAATGTTGAAATGAACGAGGACACATATGAAACTGACTAGGGGTTCTAAGTGGAATAGACGGGTGGCCACCGATATCCACCTGGATCATTCATTCCCCCTTAGGAAGCAATGGTTGCCATTACGTATAGAGCCTCGATGAGCTGAGGAAATTTTTGTTGAACCTGGTCCCTAGTGAAGGAGTTGGCATGCTTTGACAACTTGATATAGTTGTATCCTCTATTGGCAAGTGTTCTTGATATGTGTTTCCATGATCTGATCATCTGTGGCTTGTTCCATGTAGTTTGGGTTTAGCACTGTTGGTGTGAGTTTTTCTACAATGTCAGATGTGTCCAACAATGGTGGAAAGTATGGCCGAAGGCGATCAACATTGAACACTGGGTGCAGACCAAGGTATGATGGGATGTTGAGCTCAAAGACTGTGAGATCCCAAAGTGTACCCATACTCATTCAAAGAAGAGCTTAGTAGTGGCCTCTGTTATGATACTCTTATTGTAGGCTACCATGATGGCCATCTTAGAGAATTTGTCGATGAGCACGAAAATGAAATCATTGTCGTCCTTAGTAGAAGGAAGGTCCGACATGTAATCCATGGAGACAGATTCCCAAGGTCAGCGATGAGTAGGTAGAGGAGTACACAAGCCTTTCTTCTTGATGGTTGGTTTGGCAATGGCACAGGCGGTGTAGGATCTAATGTACTTCCCAACATCCTGACGAAGTTTCGGCTAATAAAAATACTTATTCAATACCGCCACTGTTTTCTCTACTCTGAAATGTCCAATGACCTAGTTGTAGCGTGCCTCCTAAATAATCTTGGCACACTTACTTGAAGGAACATAGATGTGTCCCAGGTGGCATAACAGTTCTTCCTGAAGGTGAAAATTTGGAACTTGCTTCCCTTCTAGGAGTGTCTGGTATATGTTGTAGAATTCTGGATCGCTCTTGTAAAGATGCGGCCACCCTGATGTATCATGTCCACAAGAGTTGAGCACAGTGATCAACACCATGATTGGTGGTCGACTGAGGAAATCAACAACATTATTGGTGATGCCCTTCTTATACTTAATGTTCAAATGGAACTGTTGCAAATAGGTGGACCATTTCTGATGGCAATCGTTCTGCAAATTCCCTTGTGTCTATATGAACTATAAAGGTTGGTGGTCTGTGTGGATGACTGTTTCCTTCCCCAGAATGTAATGCTTCCATTGATAGCAGGCATGCACAATGGAAGACATTTCTTTGTTGTAAGTGGGGTCCTTTTGGACTGTGTCTAAAAGTTTCTCACTATGGTAAGCCACTCGATGCCCATGTTAAGTAAGAACTGCACCAATAACATAGTCGGAGGCATCTATGTTAATCTCAAATGATTGTTTTAGGTCTAGTAATGTGAGAACTGGTGAAAAACATAGGTGATTCTTCAACTCGGAGAGCTCTTGTTATTGGGTTTCCAACAAAAAACACTGCTTTCACACTACCCTTGGTGACTTGAATTAAAGGCCATGTGATATGAGAAAACACCAACACGAACCAATGGTAGAAATTTCCAAGACCTAAAAAGCTACAGAGCTCTGTTAGAGTGGTTGGGTTTGGCCAATCCCGAATGACTTGTATATTGGATGGGTCCACATGTAAACCCTGCTCATCAATGATATACCCTAGATATTGACCTTGGGTCAGGCAAAAGGGGCATTTCTCCAAGTTAGCACATAACTTGTGTTGGCGCAGGGTTTGAAGGACCTATTAGATATGGTGGAGGTGTTCTTCCCAACTCTGGATGAAGATCAAGATGTCATCTAAATACACCACCACAAATGCATTGGTGAAGGGTCGTAAGATCTCGTCCGTCAGTCTCATAAAGGTTGCAGGGGCATTTGTCAATCTGAATGGCATGACCAACCATTTGAAAAGGCTCTCCTTGGATTTGAAGGCAGCCTTCCACACATCGGAGGGTTCAATAGACACTTGGTAATAACCTGACTTCAAGTCAATATTGCTAAAATATTTTCCCCCCTTCAGCTGGTCCAGAAGGTCATCAATCCACGGGATTGGGTACCTATTTTGGACAGAAATCTTATTTAATGCTCGATAATCAATATAGAGCCTCTGTGTCCCATCCTTCTTCTGTACCAATACAATCGAGGTCCCACAGGGTGACGAGCTTGGCCTGATGTTCCCTTTCTACAATAGTTCTTGAATCTTCCTGTTGATCTCATCATTCTAGAAAACAAAGCATCAATAGATTGGTCCATTGAGCAATGGCGGGCCCGGTGTCAAATCAATGGTGTGCTTGACTTGACATTACAGAGGTACCCTTGTGGGTGAGGCGAAAATATCCCCATACTCCTCCATGACCTTGTCCATCTGTTGTTGTTGTGTAGAGGATCCCTTCCTGGAAGTCGTGGCCACAACCTTCTTCTTGCCCTGATGGTGAATCATAAGGAAAAAAAATATCCTGGTCTAGGAAATGATCTTACTGCATTGCTTTGCAATGATCAAAGAGATGGTGGTAGGCGAGGTACCTCTGGTATCATGTACAACTTATTAAACAAAGTAATAATCACATAGCAAGGTCTAGACTCATATACAACATGTTGCTTCCACAAGTATGGTTGTCCTAACAATACATCACAAACTTCAAGAGAAGCAATGTCACACAGTACCTCATCCATGAAGGGCTTAATGTTGCAGGGAAGGCGACACTGCTAGTTGACACGAAGATATCGTCCTTACTAAAGCCACCCAATGGTGTATGGTTGTGGATGTGTTATAGTATTTAGGCCAATTCACTTCACGATCTCTGCTAAAATGAGGTTCTTTTGGCTCCCTTTATCGAAAATGAACTGTAGTGAAGAAACCTTCACCCACATCTGTGAGTGGAAGAGGCGTTCTCCCTCCTCTAGATATTCAGGCACAATCTTCTAGATCTTGATGGTGGCCATGGTGGCACTGGGCTCTCCATCAATGATCTACCTCCCTTTGTCAGTCCCCTTATCGGGTTCTGATTTAGAGTCGAAAATTGCGTCTAATTCGGAAGCCTTCAGCTTGGCCACCAGTGACTCCTTGGCCCGACATTCACTTGTATTGTGAGTGGAGCTCTTATGGAACTCAGACCATTTTCCCATGTCCTTCGTCTTCAGGGTGTTGTTCTTTGCTTGCAGCTTTGGCAGGTTGTCTTGGGTAGCGTCGCCTTGGCTTGGTCCTTTGTTTTGTGGTTTGGGGGCGCCTTTTCCTTGCTTTGGATTTGCATATCCAAAGTCCCGCTTCATCTGTTTAAAATTTTTCTCAATCTTAACAGCGTACCAATTTGCCATGCCGAGTGAGGAAATGTCCAAGAACTCCATCTCGACCTTGATGTAGTTGTGTAGATAGTCGAAATTATTTGTGAACTCTAGCACATCTTGGTCCCTTCCCTGCTGTATCATGGTCCACTTTATGTATTTGTCTTCATAGCTCCCGATAGCGTAATATTGTTCCTTGATGGCATCTCAAAAAGGATTCTAAGTGGTGCGGTTGAAAAAAATGAGGGTTCACTCTCGTCCTTTTATTCTCAGTAGGTTTCCCACCAATCCTTGATGTGTGGGGCAGCTTTAAGAAGTGCAAAAGTAATATTTCCCGATTAGAAAAGTCATGAACTAAAAAAAAATCCTTCCAATAGATTTAACCATTTATCTATGGCATCTGCATCTAGCAAGCCTTCAAATATGGGAATATGGAAGTTAACTTGTACCTTAAAAGGAGTGGTGACTCCATAGTGGCTATTGGATGAGGATGCATCACATGTGGGTAGCTATCGAAGGATTTGGGCAAAGTTATCCATCATCATGTCCCTCTGTCACTTGAGGGCTTCTTTGAGCAACATTTGAAAGGATCTCCTGCCCCCTCGTCTTTCTTTTCTTCCACCACGGGAGGTCATCGGGTTTTTTTAGGCTGATCTTGTAATGGTTCAACTAGATCAAGCCCTAACTCCTTATACCCTGACCTCATTGGGGACATGCAAAGAAAAACAGAGAAAGAGCAGACCGCTCTGATACAAATGATATGAAATTAAATAGAAACGAAACAACTTACAGATATAATCATAAACACAGAGATGTAGCATAAAAACACTTCATTTCATTAATAGAAAAATATTGAACTATACTTACAAACAAAATGGAAATAAGATAGCTCGGGCGATGGTAACTTATCTCTAAGAAGATATGTGGTGGCTGTTGGGTCGTTAATATGTCATTATTATTATCACTTTTGAATGCTTATTCCACCCATTTCTACCATTCTTCATCACGTCATTTATCATAATTTATCATATAATTCTATTTTATAATGATTTATGCTCTTATGTAAAAATATTATGTATTCTCCTTTATTTCTAATAAATTGATGATTATGGATGATTTTATCAATGATAGTTTTAATAAATTGGTTGGAACATTATTCACCATTTTTAGCCTCCAAGATAATTTCCAGATTGAAGATTTGATCATTAAATATTCCAACTGAGAAATTCGCTAGAATAAGAAGTGACAGTTTTGTGGTTGAGATTCTGGGCAAATGAAGAAGAATTTGGAAATCCGGAACATGGGTTTTGTCCAAAACGGACCCAATAAACATTATTAAAGAACGATTTTCCCAAATTTAGCTTGTACTGAGAGAAACGCAGGGTTCTTTGATCATGATTTTCTTAGATTTGTTGTTGCGACCATCCTCCAAATCTCAACTGCAAAGCCAAATTTTCCTTGCTCTTGTTGAAAGATGGATGGAAATATATCTTCTTGTTGATCAATTGGTTGGAAACAATATAATTTTGTAATAGAAATCTTGTTGTAATTATCTCTATTGTAACTTATCTCTCATCTCTCTATTTAAATGAAAATACAGATCCGAGATGGGGATGGAAAAGGGGATGGAAAAATGATGGAAAATTGAGGATTCAGAATTGCAGATTCAAGAATGATGATGGATTATCCATGATAGGATAGAATAGGAGGAAAAGGAGATTGTTTCATTACCATTGTAATTCTCAAGCTTTTGTTGTTGTAATGAATTCATTGTTTAATGATTAACACCTGATTTGGGAATTGCTGTGCATTCGCCTTATATGAAGTAGCCCAACAGCATCCGCTGGTGGCTAAGGGCCCAGCCTCTAGTGGATTGTGTTGCTGCTGTATATTATATTTGTAGTTCATGTGTGGTTTTGCTTATCATCTTTATTCGGTAATCTGGTATGTTCTATTAGTTTACATCACATCTCTCTTATGTTTGATCTATCGAGTAATCTCATTCTCTAAGACAGAAATATCATATCGACTTTGCAATGCATTGTTGTTCTTTTAATTATTTGTTATAACGTTGCTGATTCTTACATAATGTTATTGTTGTTCTATTACAGAGTATTCGTGTTGTAACACTTATTAATTGGTATCACTAAATTCATCTAAGAGATTATATTTCCTAGCGCTTGTTGAATCTATTAACATTGTCGTTCCATTACAAAATACAGTCGTGTTCTTTATAACTAAGACTGATAATTGGATTACCATATCATATTACTATTAAGGTGTGCCATGTGTTAAGTTATTGTGTATTTATATTTGACTTTCCAGCGTTGTTTCATATTCCATCATTAATCAATGCTGTTCTATTTCCGTGTGTTGTCCAATTTATTCTTAGAGTAAAGATTGATATTAATTTGGCTTTGTTGTTGTTCATTTCCATTAATTAGAGTCTGTTGTTCAGCTTCCTTTAATTACAATTTGTTGCCCATTTACTTTGTTGTTCATTTCTGTTGATTAATTGCAATAGTTTGCTTTTAAAGAGTTTTCCTAGTTTATTTTCAATGGCAGCTTTAGTTCAATTTCTATTTCCTTTTAATTTCTTTAAAGCAGGACTGTCAACTATAGAGAACATTGGTTATTGCTTCCTCCTTCCCAGATTGATTGTCTTGTTCTAGTTTGATTTCAATTGCATCAATCTCTAGAGGAATGAGTTATTGCTACTATATCCTCAATTGATGTTTGCAGAGTGAATAGTTGGATTTCAGAGCATTTGAGTTTATGTTATTGTTAGATTTATTTTTCAAGAATTCATTTACTTTTGGATTTTAAGCACTATACTGCAAAACATTACTCTTGAGTAAATAGCCACCTCAGACTGAGTACACTCTTAAAATAAAAATTCGTCCTTGGGTTGACAATTAATGTGAGGTAATTAGGAGTTAAAAAGACACCTTTTTATCGCTCGACATTTTGGCGCCGTTGCCGGGGAGAGTGTAGCCATTTTTAAAGAGTGGTGTGCATCTAACGAGTGCTTGTTAGGAAAGAATTGGGTATTAAAGATGGAAGGTAAGAACCTGCGTACAGGAGCATGTAAAAGCCCTGCTCCCCCACCCGCTTTCCAACATAATTGTTAAAGAACTTAGGGTAGAAATAAATGTTTGAATTTTTGTGTGAATGACTAAGGAAAAAATAGAAATTTTGAAAAATGAATCACATGATTTTACTGAAGTGATGATGTAAGCACCACCCATTTCACTAACTAATTGACAGGAACATTTGAAGAAGGAGCCTCGAAGAAACACATGAAAAATATCTTATATTATGGTAAGAAATGACTCATGTTTCTACTTTTGAATTTCCTATCAAAGATCTAGGAGGAGTGACACAAATGCACATAATTCCCCCATCTTTACCAAATTTTTATGGTTTAGCAAATGAAGATCCAGATACATTTTTATTTGAGTTCGAAATACTTTGTAGAGGATATGATTATTACACTAATGATCAAAGGTTGAAAGTGTTTCCTCTAACTCTAAACGGAGTAGCTCTCTGATGGTTCATGAGCCTAAGTGCGAATCGCATCCAAACATGGGAGGACATGAAGAACATATTCTTAAAGAAGTACCATGACTATTGCAAGGCCAATGAAGATATTTTCGATATGATACAAGGGGAAGATGAAAGCTTGGAGGATTATGTAGATCGATTTCATGATAACCTTCAAAAATCAAAATATAAGCATTTGGAGAAAGAGATCTTGAAAACACTCCTTCTTAAAGGGATCAAAGATGAATTTTTAGAACTCTTAAATTTGATATGAAAAGGTGATATTTTTCAGTTAACATATGATGATGTCTGTATATTGTGCATAAGGTATTCAAGAGGAATCTCCAACGCTGGTAAGAATTCTAGAGATGCCTGTTATTTCTTTTCCAAATCTGCTACAAGAATAAGAGACATAAGAGCTGAAATCAATGTTTTATTTGAAAATTTTAAAGTTGATTTTATTAGCTCTCTAAATTCAAAATTGGATGTTTTGCAGGTTCAGAAAAATCAAGAATTTGATGAAGTATTTTGCCCTCATGACTGAAAGGAGCAGCCCATAGATACTTGTTCTTCCTTATCTAGGATGGAAGTATCATTTCAAAGAGATGAAGAAGCTGCAACAAGGTCAAAACCATGGAAATCATGGCCTACAGGTATGGTTCAAAACACTGCTTCTCCATTCTCTTACTTGCATAATCCATTATGGAATACTCATGTTCTAGGGCAACCATGTCAATTTCAATATATCCACCAACCTTATCTACAAGTTTGGCATGGTACACCTTACGATTGCATGACTACTCTCCCTCATATTGTAGCACAAGAACATTCTCCATATTCTCCACCAGCTCTTCCACAACATCCTACTTGCATATCAAATTTATCCACTCAACCCAACCAACCACATCATCACAATGCTCCATTCCTTACACATTTTCCTACTCAACTAATTCCACACCCTCACCATAATAAACCAGTACAACATGCTTACAGTCTTGAACTGCCAAATTTACCCACCTTTCCCACCCATTCTATCTCACATGCGCCATTAGAGAAAATTTACAATGAGATTCAGAATGTTTCAAATTCACAAATTGTAGAAGCTATGGAAGAAAATGAGGTTTCTTTTAGTTTGCATCAACAAGCCAATTTAAAAGCTCAAGAACTTCATGGTATGATGGCTTTGGGAAATAAAGAAAGCAAAGGATATATTGAAGATTGGTTTCACTCCATCACTTGTTTGCAGCATCACTCCATACTTCAACAATTTTTGACAACATTTTTTCAAGGGAAGTTGGCTTCTCATACCCTAATTTTTATCAACTTGAATTTTTCAAATTTGGGTATGTACATACTAGAGGCCTTATTTCTAAAATGGTTCCATTGGAAATACTCTTATACATAAACATATGTGATTCTCAAAAAAGAATAGTATAGTGAGGAAAATAAAATAAATAAAGAAATAAAACAAACACATTTTTTTTTTTTGTAAAAATAATTGTTTCTTTGTTGCAACACGATATCGAAATCAACATCGGTGATAAATGTTTCAATTAATTTATGTATGTAGATGAATCATAATGGAAATAATAAGTTCTACAAACACTCATTTTCATTTTTATCACCAATTTGAAAAATTGCTCCAATACCAATGTTTTTTGGCTTGTGGGCTTGATGAAATTTTTGAAAAACAGTCGGGACAATCATGTTTTTAAAACCTATTTCTATCATAAGTATCATTTGATGCCTACTTTCCAACCCAATTTGAATCACTCAATTTGGATTTGAAACGAAAAAGTTAGAACCACAACATTGATAGGGTGTCTAGCGGGCAGCTTAGGAACAGAGTTGGGACAGTCCATTTTTGGAGGCCTAAATGACCATATTTTAAAAACCTGTTTCTATGGTAGATTCCCCTATGAGTCTAGTTTACAATGCAATTAGAATCACTCATTTTAGATATCGTATGGGGAAGTTATGATCAAAATACTGATTGTCTATCATAAATCAACACTCTTAAAACTCAGTCTTTCCGGCTGTTCCTTACAGTATTTGACCTATCAATTCTTCTTTTCTTGAAAACCTGTTTCTATTGGAGATAAATAAATGAATCTACTTTAACTTCCAATTTGAATCATTCGAATCCAACATCAAATGAAAAAAGTTATGCTTGAAATATCAACTGTTGGTCTAAGCCGGGTAATAAAAAATGACTCTATTATGTAGATTGTTCTAACTAAAATTGACATATCATATCATTGAATCTTTAAAACCTGTTCTTCTGGAGATAAACCTTTGAATTATCTCTCGTTTGGCTTTTGAATCACTCAATTTCGACGAAAACAAAGAAATTGTGATTAAAACACTACAGGTTAGCATGATTGGCCACTGCTCTCTTGCAAGTAACAAATAAATTTTACTTTGTTATTTCCTCCGTGGATTTGTTCTACCGAGTAACTACTTGTTAGTTTTTTTGTATAATTCTTGGATTAGGGGAGCCTGCACACCTCTCTTTCTCCATGATTTAATGTTTTATTGCAGGTAGATACTCGTTTTTTGCAGGTCTTGGGAAAATAAAGAAGGTCAATTTATGGACGAGTGATTTTTGAAAGAAATTTTAAATGAAACAAATGAATTTCATCCAACTCATTACCCAATGGATTCATAATAGAAGAAATGAATAATTGATTTCCATTTGAAGATTCATGTCTTGTTACTGTTGCCAAAACATTTTTCGAAGATATCATTTTTTTGACATAAAATCATAGTTGTTGTAACTTAATTTATTTATTTACATGTTGTTTTTAAATAAAATGTTGTTTTTTTTCTGATCTCTCTTATATTTTTGTGTTTCAGGTGTTGCTTCATTCAAACTATAACCCATCCTCAACATCAATACAGTGCACAACTAATTCATTCTTTGCATGCTTGCATTTTATGCTTGTGCATTTTGTTGTTCATTTTCTAAAGGGACAACATTTCTGTGCACTTTTGTTGTTTCTGTTGTTCCTTTTCCAAAGGGATAGCGTTTTCGTTTTGATGTTCCTTTTTCAAAAGAACAACACCTTTTGTGTCAGTTGTTCCTTTCCCACAGTTCATTTTGTTGTTCCTTTTTCACGTTTTGTTGTTCCTTTTCGAATGAAACAACACTTCTACACTTTCACGTTTTGTTATTCCTTTTCGAATGGAATTGCACTTCTGCATTTTCACGTTTTGCTGTTCTTTTTCGAATGGAATAGCACTTCTACACTTTCACGTTTTGTTGTTCCTTTCCGAATGGAACAATACTTCTGCACTTTCACATTTTGCTGTTCCTTTCCGAATGGAACAACACTTCTGCACTTTCACTTTTTGCTGTTCATTTTCGAATGGAACAACATTTTTGCACTTTCACTTTTTTCTGTTGCTTTTCGAAATGGAACAACACTTCTGCACTTTTTCGTTTTACTGTTCCTTTTCAAAATAGAACAACTTCTATTTCTTTTCGAAATGGAACAACATTTCTACACTTTCACATTTTTGTTGTTCCTTTTGAAAATGAACAACATTTTCACATTTTTTTTTGTTATTCCTCTCAAATAACAACACTTTTTCACATGCATTTTTTGTTGTTCCCTACAGGGAACAACACCTTTTTGTGTGTATTTTTGCTTTTTTGGTATGCATTTTCTTTGATGTTCTCTACACAGAACACCACTTTCTTTTTGAGTGTTTTTGCTGTTTCTTCAAAAAAGCAACACTTTGGGAGTATTTTTTAGAGCAACTCTTCCTTCCTCTTGTGAGATTATTCCTATTGCATCTTAATCACATTTTAATGATTCCCTTTCATGGCATGAAGTACACTACTTTTATGAAGACAATAATTATGGATTTTATTGAAGCAAGTTAATATCATTCACGTTATGATCTTTAACAGGACAGCTCCTTGATGATAGATTCTTTTCATAAGAGACATAATTATTTATATACTACTTTACTGCGTTGTTTTCTATTGAACATGATGTTGATTGATCACCTTAATACCATGTTGGTTCCACCCTTCCTGGTCATAACCTTCTTTGTCTGTAATAAATGAGATTATGGGTATATCTTTTTCTATTGACATGTTCAACTTCTTCCACCATCCCTACTCTTAAGGAGTACTGAGCCTCCCTCTTTTTATCATAAAAATGTGGAATAACAACAAAATTTTGTTCACAGATGGAGGATAGGGGGTTTCATTACGAGTCAGCCTACCATGTTCATAAGGTTGTAACAAAGTGACATTCCCATTATGGCCACCACACCAGGGTTATGATCCATTGGATAGCTAAATTATCCTTGGAACAGGAGGTCTCATCACGAGCCGACCTGATCACTTTTTCTACATCCCAGTGAATGGCAGTGTGGTTATCTGGTTACCACGCAAGCACACTGATCTCTTCTGTAGAACAACACTGAAACTCTAGTTATAAATTGAGGATTCTGGCTCATATGGGTTAAAAAGCAACCCTGCCGAGGCTATGGACGCCTGCTGGTAGCAGAGGCTCTGCTTATGGTATTAAAGTTATATCTTATTGTCAATTATTACTATAGTACCCTTTTCTTATTCTTTCTTTTTATCAGAGAAGTTATTTCCTTAATTTTTTTCCCTATTTTGAACCTTTACGCATGAGAAATTATTTTCTGATCAATCACATCATTTTTCAGCTAGAACACCGTCAGCAAAGCATCTTTTTGGCATATTGCTGTCCTTTTTCTCTTTTTCATAAATTATCATCAATCTAAAGCATCCTATCTTTTATTCATAACTATCTTTACACACTCTACTCTAATTATAACCATGACTCTCACCATCCTATCATTGATATGTGTACTCTGCTTCATTCACTGTCGTATTGTTCATTTCTTTGTCCTGCCGTCAGCACAACACCTCTCATATGCTTTATGGTCATGGAATTCCTTTTCCAATTAGAGAGGGGGAATCTCTAGATTATGGGATTGTATGCGATATGATTACTGCACTCTGCCATCACTTGTTGGTTTGCTAAAATATTAGTATTGCATGTATACAAAAAAAATTTCTGATTGAAATTTTTGCATGCATCTTATCTCTTGCTATTCAAAACTAACAATGTGGATTCAAGAACATTGTATGCAAAATAGTGCTTTGTTTACAGGAGAACAACAAGTATGGGGGGGAACTCTATTCGCAGCATGACCACACTATTGCAACTAACAGAAGAGGCTTGAGCAACTCGTGAACGTGAACAATTCTTCAGACATGATGTGCTTGTCTGAATTCCACCTTTTGCATCACTTTCAACACCAACGCTATCTACATCAGCTTCAACAACTGCCAATCCATATATGTCATTTCAAATTTTTATTTTTGGAGGTAAAACTTGAGGTAATATCATAATTTTCTGATTTATTACGAATTTAGGAGAATTTCATGAAAATCCATTTTTAGCATTATTTATCATCCTTCATTCCACATCTTTACCACTTCCAATTTTTCAGCGGCATCTCATCATCCAGTTTGGGGGTTTGTTGCTTTCCTTCATTTCTTTCTTATGACCATTAATATTCTTTACAATCCATTGATATTCTTATTCATTCTCAACACCTCCCTTATTCCATGTTGTTTTACACCAGGCATAGAATTTAATAGATGGTAACAACCACCTCTATTTGTTTTCTAGCATCGCATGAGGGCATGCTAATTCTTTAGAGAGGGGGAGGAATTGCTACGCATGATGAATGTTTTCTATTTTCTTTCTCATTTAAGGCATACAATTTCATTTTTACAAAGTGCAGAAATTGTTTTCCATAATATTTTTAAAACTATGAACTCAATTCTTGTGATTTCTGGAAAACACAGAGATATTATTAAAATATACAACCCCATATAATTTCAAGTTAAATTGGTTCATAAAATTTCAGAAATCATCCACTCTCACCTACAACCATTTTATTTATATCTCATGATCCGTGCATCAAAACGATATGATTTTTGGATCATAGAGGCATTCATATATTACAAATTTACTTGCAACATTTCAACAAAAGCTAGTTTGTAGTTTTTGGGAAAATGGTTAATGAAGGTTGCTGTCACTCATATCATATTTTGTTGCAACTTCATTGTTATGCCTTCATCAAGATTGCTAAAATTGAATATTCATTAAACGAGGAAGAATTCATTTGTTCTATCCATTTCATGAGCTGAGATGAACAAATTTTTTTATTGCTTGGTTAACACATGGGTTTTGTTTTTGGGTTGCATGAGGACATGCAACATATTGAGTGTGGGGGTATGTTGAGTTGTTAATATGTCATTATTATTATCATTTTTGAATGCTTATTCCACCCATTTCTACCATTCTTCATCACATCATTTATCATAATTTATCATATAATTCTATTTTACAATGATTTATGCTCTTATGTAAAAATATTATTTATTCTCCTTTATTTCTAATAAATTGATGATTATGCATGATGTTATAAATGATAGTTTTAATAAATTGGTTGGAACATTATTCACCATTTTTAGCTTCCAAGATAATTTCCAGATTGAAGATTTGATCATTAAATATTCCAACTGAGAAATTCGCTGGAATAAGAAGTGACAATTTTGCGGTTGAGATTATGGGCAAATGAAGAAGAGTTTGGAAATCCGAAACATGGGTTTTGTCCAGAACATACCCAATTAACTTATTAAAGAACGGTTTGCCCAAATTCATCTTGTACTGAGAGAAACACAAGGTTCTTTGAGCACGATTTTCTTAGATTTGTTGTTGCGGCCATCCTTCAAATCTCACCTACAAAGCCAAATTCGCCTTGCTCTTGTTGAAAGATGGATGGAAATATATCTTCTTGTTGATCAATTGGTTGGAAACAATATAATTTTGTAATAGAAATCTTGTTGTAATTATCTCTATTGTAACTTCTCTCTGATCTCTCTATTTAAATGAAAACAGAGATCAGAGATGGGGATGGAAAAGGGGATGGAAAAATGATGGAGAATTGAGGATTCAAATTTGGAGATTCAAGAATGATGATGGATTATTCTTGATAGGATAGAATCTAAGGAAAAGGAGATTGTTGCATTACCATTATAATTCTCAAGATTTTGTTGTTGTAATGAATTCACAGTTTAATGATTAATACCTGATTTGGGAATTGCTATTCATTCGCCTTATATGAAGTAGCCCAACAACATACGCTGGCGGCTATGTGCCCAACCTCTGGTGGATTGTGCTGTTGCTGTATATTATATTTGTAGTTCATGCGTGGTTTTTCTTATCAGCTTTATTTGGTAATCTGGTATGTTCTATTAGTTTACATCACAACTCTGTTACGTTTGATCTATCGAGTAATCTCATTCTCTGAGACAGAAATATCATATTGACTATGCAACGCATTGTTGTTCTTTTAATCATTGATATAACGTTGCTGGTCCTTACAGAATGTTATTGATGTTCTATTACAGAGTATTCGTGTTGTAACACTTATTAATTGGTATCACTGAATTCATCTTAGAGATTATATTTCCTGGCGATTTTTGAATCTATTAACGTTGTTGTTCCATTACAAAATACATTCATGTTCTTTATAACTAAGACTAATAATTGGATTACCATATCAGATTACTATTAAAGTGTGCCATGTGTTAAGTTATTGTGTATTTATATTTGACTTTCCAGCGTTGTTTCATATTCCATCATTAATCAATGTTGTTCTATTTCCGTGTGTTGTCCGATTTATTCTTAGAGTAAAGATTGCTATTAATTTGGCTTTGTTGTTGTTTATTTCCATTAATTAGAGTTTGTTGTTCAGATTCTTTTAATTACAGTTTGCTGCCTATTTACTTTGTTGTTCATTTCTGTTGATTAATTGCAATAGTTTTCTTTTAAAGAGTTTTCCTATTTTACTTTCAATGGCAGCTTTAGTTCAATTTCTATTTTCTTTTAATTACTTTAAAGAAGGACTGTCAACTGTAGAGAACATTGGTTATTGCTTCCTCGTTCCCAGATTGATTGTCTTGTTCTAGTTTGATTTCAATTGCATCAATCTCTAGAGGAATGAGTTATTGCTACTGTATCCTTAATTGATGTTTGTTGAGTGAATAGTTGGATTTCAGAGCATTTGAGTTTATGTTATTGTTAGATTTCTTTTTCAAGCATTCATTTATCTTTGGATTTTAAGCACTATACCACAAAACATTACTCTTGAGTAAATAGCCGCCTCAGACTGAGTACACTCTTGAATAAAAATTCATCCTTGGGTTGACAATTAATGTGAGGTAATTAGGAGTTAAAAAGACACCTTTTTATCGCTTGACAGTGGCTACATGCCTCTGAAATATGTTACAATGAGGGTCAAGGGCCTATTTACTATTGGAAAATATGAGAAAACCTTAAACAACCAAAATCCTAACCCTAGGAGATGTAACACCAAGAGTTTGTGGGCCCTGTTGGGGTTAGTTAGGTAGCCAACTTCTCAAGGTTGTAACTTGGTCATATTATCTCCATTTGGAGCGTACAATACCTTTTTGGAAAGGTCTCACCTAGTACTATAGGTTTCATTTTAGGCCCTTACCTATGACTTCAGCCCTATCGCAAACCCCAAAAATATGTCGTTTAGGGGGTCAAAACGGCTTCGAAAGTTCAGAACCCAAAAACTGCTACAAATAGTAAATGCTAAAATGAACAAGGAAAGAGATGAAACTGATTGGGGGGTCTAGGTGGAATAGGAAGGTGGCCACCAATATCCACATGGATAAAAAAATTTAGCCATTAGCTTATGTGAAAAAGATAATTATGGATTGGAAAATGTTAGACAAGCTAAAGGTCAAAGTGTCCAAAGTTACACACAAGAATTAAGGAGAAGAGATTTAGTCGTGGATGTTGATTTGTATTCACAAGACAGTCTCCTTAAGTACATAGGTGGATTACATAGCATTTGAGACATACTATACTTATGTTTAATCCTACCAATCTAGATGAAGTATGTGTTCAAGAAACTCATTTCGAATAAAGAGGAAATAATGTTCCTCAAGAGATTAGCAAGAAACCATCCAAATCTGGAGACAAAATAAAGGGGAAGTTTAAAGGCAAAGGAAAAAAGAATTCAACAATCAAGAAAGAGGGAGAGAAACTTACATGTAACTATTGTTCAAGAGAAGGCCATGATGAAGACCATTGTTGGAAATTACTTCTGGAAATGAGACCAAAGAAGTTCAATAACAAGGGGAAACAAAAGATTGTTGCTACAACTCAACAAGATCTAGGATCCGATTTAGGCAATGAAACCAAAATCACAACCATGGGAATTAAAGGTAAATATTTTAATGCAAGTACTAGTTCTTCTAGTAAGCCTATTGAGTCTCAAATGATAAAGAAATAATTGAGCTTCTTCATATTAGGGTCATTACAAAACATACAAAAGTTGATGGGTTCACTTTGGGTTACACACTTCTATTAGTTTTTATCAAGATTCTTGATTTTTCAGGATGTTTTGGTCAAGTTTATGGGAACTCGTGGACACTAAGTTGAAGAAGAGCACAACATTTAATCCAAAAACCGACCCCCAAACATAATTGGTAAACATAACAATAGTGCATCTCCATTGTGGATATTGTGGTAAGCATCCTAAACTTAGGGATGAGCATTTTTGTTACATCCAACATGCTTACAATCATGCCAAACAATCACCTACGCAATTATCTCTATTTGAAGCTTATTTTGGTTATTTTATAAAGACTCCTTTAGATTTCATCTTCGGTAAAGATATTGCAGTAGATGGATATAGTGATGTGGACAAATCCAAACAATTTATTGAACAAATCCAGATAGTGCATCAAAGATTATAATAATATCTTGAGCAAAGCAAAGAAAAGTACAAAGCATGGCATGAAAATCACCGAGTTGATCATGATTTCCAAGTACAAGATCAATTTTGGTTGTATATCAGCAAGGAAAGACTTCAATGTGAAGGTAAAAAGCTCAAGACAATAAGATATGGTCTTTTAAAAATATTGGTAACAATGGTTTCCGATTAGATTTTCCACCTTACATGCAAATTTATTCTATTGTGAATGTGGAAAACTTGAGATTCTATGAGCCTCCAATGATTGATGATCATGAAGAGAATGTTCAAATTCCATCTATAGAATATTTTTCTCCTAAATATTTAGATGAGTTACAAGAAGAATCAATTATTGACAGGAGAATAAGGACTTCAAGTAGAGGTAATGTGGAGTACCTTCAAGTGGGGCTTAAAGGTACCAATACAAGTAAATGAAGGTGGATTAGGATTGGGAAAGTGAGGGAGTTATAACATCACTTATTTCTTGAGTAAAAACAAACTTTTGGTGGTCTGAAAGCTTCAATTGGGGAGGAATAATCCAGGGGATCAAAAATATGCTCAAAACTAAAAGAACTCGAAATCACTCAAAAATAGCGCTAAATCATAGATCTCATCATTATTTTTCCAAAGATGCTTGAAATGCCTCAATTCGACCACGTATGTGAAAGTTATCACATTCTAAAGTTTTTGGCAAACATCGTAAATGTCAACTTGTAGGGATGATTAGGCTGTTGACTAGGAAGGTTGTACAATGATGTGACGTTGATGTTAGCATGATGAATGGGAAGGTATAATTGTTAGACGAGCCAATCCCGTGCTAACACGTGGCAAGGCGTACAGGTTAAATTGGCAGATTTTGATTGTATATTGTGTTTTGGCTTGACCAATTAGGAGGCGACACGTGGCCCTCGAGATTTGTGCAAAATATCATTGGGCCGACCAACCGGCCCAGCGGAATTCGACCGCATGACCTCACTATTACAAACTAATCTCTATATTGTTGGACCATGCATTGTGTTTTGTTATACAACGTAGCGTGTTTTTATTTAAATTTCAAATGTTGGCATGTTGGCGAGAGGGGGGAGGGGCACGTGACCCCAACCCAAAGTCACATGGCGATGGTGTAACCATGGGCGCGACAAAAGAAATGGGGTAGGAATCCCTAGCCCCGGTCATGTTCAAAACCTTAAAACCGTTAGTGAAAGGCTCAGAGCAGGGCGTTGTCGTGTGGCCTAACCTGCACCCACATGGCATATAACACGACCAAGAGCAGAGTGTTAATAGGCACGTGGCCTCTAGCCCGCACCCTTGGCCACATTGTCTGCCATATGACTGAAGAGAAGGGCAGAAGTTGGGTTGCGGGTGCCCAACTAAGTACTCGAAAAAATGCACCAATTTTAGCGTAATCGTCTTCATCCTCATGCTAGATTGTCGCCTGGTAGTTTTGCTAAAGGAGGAAAACGTTGCCAGTTTTTCCAATTTTGTGAATTTACAGGACAAATAGCAGAGAAATGGAGAAGGAGGCATAACTTGGCCATTTTTCATCCTTTTTGAGCCCAAAAAGTGCCTACACAGAGGTTTTTGGGTGTTCTGGACATAATGTCAATATTATTTTTGTGATTTGAGCATTGTATGTTGATGTAATTGACATTTCGAGCATATAATATAAAGGTCCAACATTGGAAGCTGGACCCAGAGATGTAGCTCAAGCGGAGTGAACTCCGTCATCCAATTGTTGTTTTGTGATGTAGCATCGTGTCTATTTTTCTCTGGTTATATCTTCAAAACTTAACTAAAATTATTAAGTTTATTTTCTTTTGCAATTTCAATCCATTGCCCATAAGACATAATCTAGCTTGCAAACTCTTTCAAGAAACCTTCAATTTTTAAAATTTTAGATCAATAGTACATCCTAGTTTTGGTGGGTATAAAAACCTTGCTATGCTTATCAATTCACTTGCACCTCCCATCAACATTGTCTATGCAAGCTTAGGGCTCAACTACATATGTAAATATTTGGTCTGAAAACTTTATAGCCTTTGGGGAATCAAGGCCAACTTATATAATGTATATCTCCATTAAATGATTCTTAACTCTTCATTCCCTTTCATAAACAAATAATTTGTACTTTTTGGGGTAGATACATCACTTGATTGGTTTGATAAAGTTCATGTGAAGGAGCTTGGCCATATTATACTAGCTTGTTCACTTCTCTCAGTCACTTATTTTCATTTATGGGATCTCCTTAATTTTCAACCCTTATGGTCTTTTCATCCTTCATTTGTATCTTCTTAAACATAGAATCATTAGGAAACAATTAGGGAAGGCTACTTCAACAAGATTGTGGAAAAATACACATAACAAGAGAGGTTTATATTGAGGCTTCTCTAGTTTATGATAACTCTTACTATTTCTTGTAGTCAAATAGTTGTAAATACTTTTAGTTCAGTTTTATTTGGAATTCATCCTTAGATTCAGGAACTAATAAAACTTTTAATCAAAATTCATGGAAGTATATAAGTTTTTCCTTAACCATATTCAAGCTCTTTGCTACTATATAGATCCTAAGAAAAGGTTTCTCTTTAAAAGCAATATCCAGAAAATAATTTCTTCATTAGGGATTGAGGTCATCTCTATTGGATAGAAAATCATCCCAGCATAAACAAAAACAATATCAATGAATCCAAAAGAATTTTGAGAAGTTACAGACTAATTCATTTTAATAGGAAGAATATTGTGTGCTCCTACTCTAAGATCATTGAATTGGAGAACCATTGTATCATGTAGCATGATGACATTATGAGTTTGTTTATTCAATAGAATCAAAGGATCGATTTATTAGAAGTTGATAGCCTGGTTATAAAGTTGACATTGAATCTTCAAAAGGTCAATATGTCATTAGTCTCAAATAATTAGGTAAAGCATATTAGGCCATGCATTGAATGGAGGAGAGGTTTGCTTCTATGAGTAGGACAAGATATTGTGCATTTTTTTTGTATCTAGATGAATGAGAAAATGGGTCAACCTTGTACTTTTGTGACACGAGGTTGATTCCAACTACTACCACTATAACCCATAGGCGAACCATGCCATCCCCAACATGCAGCCCACAGATAAAATTGGGGGATTTGAACCGAGAATCTTTTTAGAACAAAAAACTTCACTTTCACAACCATTGCTACTTGATCTTCCCCGAGAAAATGATAGGGTGTACACTTTTAATATTCAGATTATAAGTTATTATAAGTTATTAAATTAATTTTGATTTTATCTATCCTTCTTCAATATTCTCTAGAGATAATTTATCCCCAAACTTCACATATGCATACGATAAAAATGGTAACGTGAGTATTAAATAGTAGTTTTTATTATTATCGCATAATCAAAGGTCTACTAATTATGCTTGTTTGCAATCGCATGGTTGACTTGCATTTAATAAAAGATCCATTACATGAACTTGAGTAGATATAGTAAGAAAGTTGGTTTTTGGATTGGCATGGATAAGGAGGACATGAGGAAGTGAAAATGGAGGAAACTATAAAGAGTTAAATACTTGGTAGGACACCAAGGCCACAAGAGCAATAGGGTTGAGAGTTGCAACAATATGAGATAGCATTGGAGATGACTAATTGGGGAACTAAATGGCTTGTGAGTAGTTTGCATTGGTGTTATAAGTTTAATCCATGGGCATTTCAATGGTTACCAACTTGTCTAGAAGTGGTAACTTTGTTGAACTACTATTATTGTTTTGTGTGGGTTTTATCATCCTTGGGTTTTGACTATAAATGGTTGTGTTCTATTACGACTTGGTTAATTTTTTCACTTGTTATGTGTAGTGTTCCATAACCCATAGATCTCAAATGTAAATAGGGTTACAAATATTATAAATGTAATAAATTAAATTTAAGAGACGAGTAAGATGATATATGTGAAATATACCTTATTATGATAACCGGGGAGGTGTTGGCAACATAGTTGCAACATAGTTTTGATCCATTTTCAGGAACCTCTTTGGATTTAGCTTTGATTATTCACCCCATATTGCTTGAGGACTTGCAAAGTCTTAGTGCAAGGGAGGCATTGGGCTCTAATTTTTAAGTCTTTAAGTTTAAGAAGTGTGATTTTTCCCTTTCTACTCCCTCTTATGGCTTATTTCCATTTCCTTTAGTCACAATTAATTACAATATGGTCATCACATGCATTATAGTTGACAATGATTTTTTTATTTAGAATATATTTGACTTTTATTTTAAAAGGGATGTTTGTAAACTAGATACGCCTCACTCATATTTAGCTCTAGAATGTGTCTCCATGCAATAATATTATTTATTTTACTTTTAGTTACTTTGTATTTTTTAAAATTGATATAAAATTATGCCATTTTGCATGAACATTGAAATATTTTATTCATGGTTCATAGTGAGAATAAAATATTTTTATGACATCTTGATGTCAACAACAAATTAAATGAGCACAATGAGAGTGATATTATTGATATTTATAATGTTTTCAATTAAAATTAACCAAATAGGTATATCTATTTTTGCTTCTAATTATATACATACATTTTGTTTGCATTTAGAAATATTTTATTTTTATTTTAAACCGGACATGTTTTAACTTGAGGTTGAACATAAAAGGAACAACACCTCTCTCACTATGTAGTGGAAAATATGTCTAATCCAACAATAACTTTAAAAAGCATTAAAGGAAAAAATCAAATTTAAATCAATTTCTAAAATAATTATTTATAAAATATTAGCAGCAATTAATTTTACAAATAAATCTAATATTTACGCCATTAATTTTAAATATTTCGCAGATAATAATAATCGTTCTTTGAATAAAAAAATTCAAATAAAAAAAAAAAAAAAAAAAAAGAAAGTCTTATTTCACTTACCGTGATTGTGACCGATTGTAAGATTGTGAAAGTCATGATGGATGAGTGAAAACATTTACATTAAAATAAAGCAAAGATCAACATTCAGTGTGGCCATAGGTTTTAGAATTTCATAGCCTCATAACACATGCATTTATTTTTTTATTTATTTAGTTAACAGGTGTATATTATTGGGCTATCGAGCTTGCAGTTAAACAAGTATTTAATGTCTTATAGAATGCTCGTTAGTTTTTGCTTTTCACAGATACGACTAGCACGGTAAGAGTTAACCAGCTTGCCATAAGGCATTAAATGACTGGTTAGCTGCATGCCCTTTGACTCTATAACATACCTCATTATTTTTCATTTATCTTCTTATGCACAAGTGTGTTATAAAGTTAAAAAACATGCAACTAACCAATCATTTAATGCCCTATAACAAAAACGAGATAACTTGAATTAAATTCCATGCCTTGACTTAACTGCCTGATTAAACGGCGCGAGGACAATGATAAATCTCAGAAGTAACACTTATGCACAGGTTTCTGGCTGTAAAAGTTTTCCGACTAAAAAATATCCCGGTAACGAATGTCAACCGACGTCTATATAAACGGAGACAGATAAGTGGGGCCAACAACCACGCAACTAGGCTAAGAGAATCTGCAATCGGGATAAGGGTTGCCCATAAAAACCAAGCACATAGAATGAGTAAACGATTATTTTTCATATATATGAGAGCATTCCCTGGTACTCAGCTCAAATTTAACAGCTCTTAAAACACTTTTATTTCAATCCTGACCATTAATGACTCTTAATATTTCAAAAAAATATAATTCCTTCCGAAGGTTGGAATATTTAAAAAGAAGCATGCAGGTATCATAATTTTTATTTATGTCATATAATACAAAAAAATTAATTATAAAGTTGGAAAAATTTAAT
>APFE031108721.1:55457-76233 GCA_000404065.3 Pinus taeda
AAAAAATTTACAAAAAATAACTAAATAAAATGTGGTAAAAATTTTCATTTTATTTATAAATAAAATTACATCTATTATAAAATATTCCTTAAAAATAATAAATTTAATTTTGCTGGAAACACCTTCCTATCTTAAAAGATATTACCTTATAATGCCTTAAGATATTACCTTATAATGCCATTGCTGGAAAAATGATCCTATAACAAGTACCAATAATACAACTTAACTCTAAATTTATAACGTCTGTATAAACGGATACGGAGAAGTGGGCCCAAACAACCACGTAAGTAGGCTAAGAGAATCTGTAATCGGGATAAGGGTTACCGTTTTTAACGTGCGTTTGTCACAGCACCTAACTTTGGAACGAAGTTTGAATCACTAAATTATATCAAGAAAATTGTAGGAGTCTATTTGTTTTATGTTTGAGAAGGTATTTTGTCATATTTTCTGTTTTTTTTAATTGGTATATAATTTTGTGAAGATTTTTTGAAATTACAAGTTTTACAATTTTGATATTGTTTTTTGAGATGATAAATTCATATATGTAATCAAAATTCTATTTTAAATTACAAAATTTAAATTTCAAACAAAAAAATTCTAAAATATTTAGACTTCTTCATTAAAAATTTGTCTACATCTTATCAAAAATCTAAAATCTATCTGGAAAGGGAGTCCATTTCATTTCAATCAAACCAAACCAAGTTGTAGGCAATCCAATGAAGATCTGAAGTTAATGATTTTTACACTAAAAACAAGGCCATCAAAAGGTTCATGCATTTACACTAACAGTGATTGTGAAAAAAATTAGTTTATGGAAATTTGGGTCATATTTAGAGAAAATCAGGTCAGGATTTTTGTAAATCCAAGTTATAACTGTTAAACTTCAAAATTTTAGGTGTCCTAGACGTTTTTGATGGTGCTCAATCCATTTCCACCATCAAAAACACGGATTCAAATACTGTCTCTACAAATTTTTTTGAATTTTTTTTGCCTGAATTCCGACTACTTTTGAACTATCTAAACAGTTCATCGGCATCGTTAGACACCTCCATACGATACTTCAGGGTAAATAGACACTTAAATATGGTTGATTTATTTATATGGTTGGGATAGAAAAATACCATGCGCGTATGGAATTATGAAAATGTATTGTATTTCTTTTTTATTTTTATAATAAAAAGCAGTATCTGTTTCGTCTTAAAAAAAATATGATGCTGATAAATTCTGCAAGTATATAAAATCATGTAACTGTCATCTTTGTCATTGGATGAAAAATCCAATGAAATAGTGAGCTTTTTATAGTTATGATTGCATGGAGATATAAACTTTGCAAAAACTTCAGGAGAAATTTTAGCAACTTTGGTGATTGGTATTCTCCAGTCACATCTCAAATGTAACTTCTTCCAAAGGGGTCTGAGCAGCTGCCATTAAGAGTTTGTGTACTCAATATGCAGAAGATTGGATACCAAGATAAGGGAAGGATATTTTTATTTTTCTTATTCGAAAATTAAGGCGTGTGAGGTTCAGAATTTGAAGCTATCTGTAACTACATTTATAGAGTTTAATATCTATCTTGTCTGAAGCATTTACTTGTTTATTACATTTATTTATTTAGTTCATATCTGCATTCTCTCTCATCCCTGTTTTTCTGCAGGAGAATCAAGGGCCATCATGTACCGGCAACTGTTGCCAAAAATGCCCCTACATGTACAGAGCACAAAACTGACAATCTAGAGGATTCTAATTATCATCTCAATAACTTATGATCAACTTCAGCTTTCCGAGGACAGGTCCATCTAGAACAACTATCTTTCTCTATACTCCAAAAATATGTTCATAGATTCTGTCTTTTCCTTTAAAAATTATATAGAAAACAGAAGTCTGCTGCATTCAATGTTTCTTGCATTCAGTAAGTCAAACTTCAACATTTGCTGCAGTTGATGGAAATGAGCATAATGGAAGGAGAATCTCCTAACAACACAGAAGTAGCAAGGACTAACACATAAGACCTCGCATCCATGGAAAGTGATACCTACTATACAAAGCACAAGTCATTTTAGCGTGGGCAATCCAAGTGGAGATGACCTAATTAGCGGCACTTTGCAACCAGAGCCAGCTGTTTTCTCCGGCAGTTCGAGAGGTGATCATGGAAATGTCAACATTAGCAATGAGAACGGAGTACCAGAAATGGAATGGGGATCAGCTCATTGGATTTCGAAACAGCATCAACATCAAATAATGAACCCTTGTTACAGTGGTAATAATGATTTTACATGTTTAAATATATTTTTTAAACCATGTATAAATTTAAATAAGTTTGTGAATTTTGTTTTTTTTGGGTGAACACCCCACCTCTTCTCTTTAATTCCTACGTTCCACCTCTTCTCTTTAATTCCTACGTTTTTCATATTTATGTCTTTTGGTTGGATTTTTTTCTATAAAGATGATCTATATTGATTGGTTATGTCTGCAATTCAAACTTTTGATGTGATAATAAAACAACCATTCACCATTAATCTAAATGTAAATGTCTTCTGATCACCAATCAGAATTATTTTTACTTTGTTAGTAAATGGGACTTTAGGAGCCCAATGACATTTTGAATTATTATGAAATTTTTGGAATTCAAGAAGGGAGACTAGAAAAGGATTCCAAGCTGGAGGTTCTAAACTCTAGGGGATTAAGGGATTAAGGACAATTGAAATAGTTATATCTTTCTTTCTCAAGATAAAAAGAGATCTTAGTTCAAGAAAGGGGGTCCAATTTGGAAAAAAAGAATATGTAATGGAAGGAATGTGCAGAGATGGTCTTGAACCAATGGATTACTTTGTTATGGAAAGAAATCAAAGGCTGGAAGACTAGACTGTAGTCCTGATGTCTGTAGCCTGATTTCAAAATTAAGGAATTGTTGCCTATTGTGCTGGAGTGGAAGCTTGGGGGTAGAAGAGGACATTATTTCCCTCCTTATGGTTGGGAGGAGAAGGTCTCTTCCTGTTGAATTCAAGGAAATTTATGAGAATAAATAAGTAATTGTGATTGGTCTTTAACCTGTACTTTTGCATGGATAAGTACCCACTAAGGTTAGGAACAAAATTGTATCAATAGATTTTAGAAAATTATGTTTTCTAATGTTTATATGTCGGAAGTGGTTTGATTAACACTTAAGTTTGTACACTGGTGAGGAATTGGTAATATTTTTATTTTTAACATAGAGGAATTGGTAATATTTTTATTGTTAACATAGACACTGAAGGTAAATAGAACAAGTACTGAAATGGGAGAAATTATTAATAACCCCATAGCCAACATGGGTAACGAATGAGAAAATTGTTGGAACTTGAATTTAGGAACTATAAACACAGAAAACAATTGTGTACAATATAGTTTTGAGAAATAACTTAATGAAAGAATTTAAGACAAGATGGAACTCTGAAGACCTTTTGACAACGGACAAAACCATGGATAGGGGTTAGGACCGAGATGCCACCTGGGCAGCGACTTAGTCCAGTTCCCTACGTCGTTGTGTGTATATGCATAATTCAGAAATCATTTGAACCTACCTAGTTTAAAACAAGATAAACAGTAAATGATGACTGAAGAATTAGTTAAGGTCTACAAGCACAAAACAACCCTTGAATTGTAGCATAATAAATTTAAAAAAAGTTGTGCTTAAATGAGAGATCTATCTATCTATCTATCTATCTATCTATTATATATATATATATATATATATATAATATATATATTATATATAATATATATATTAAATGATTAAGGAGTAAAACAAGTATACGCTCCTAGTCATGGTTGAAAACCACAACAAACAACTTTTAAAAAACATAACTTACCGGTACAAGTGAACATGTTGAACTCTACATAGGTTAGAAGAGACGCCAGGGTCAAAATCTTTAGTAGAATACAACAACAAAGCCCTGAACTGAGGAAATGAGAAATAAACCTTGACTGCTGCAACCCTGGTAGAGGAATCACCCAAACATCAGTGGTTTGACCCTCAACGAAGGCGACGACGGCATTGGGTTGCAGAGCATGGTTCAGGAGACAAGTAGGAGGCAAATGACAATATGGTACATTGGATACCCTCGAGTTAAAGCCTAACCAATTGTTGGTGTTTCCCTTCCATCGGATCAAACTTTGTGAGATCGACGAACACCAGACATCCAATTGTCCATGACGATGAGACCCAGATGTAAAACACTTACCATTCTCGACACTTCAAAGATCAAATTTGAGGTTGGAGGTAAGGTGATTAATTTAACCAATTATGTTGTATTAAATTTCTCTTGTAAATTACACCTTGGATAACTTTATGTAAATACATTGCACCCAAACATTAATAAGCGATTAGAAAAGTGTACTACGCATGGGATAAGGATCTGTGTACTGTATGTACAAAGTAGCAATGTTTTTTTATATATATAGTTTTGTATGTTAATAACCTGTTACACGTTACAAGTGGTATCTGAGCCATAGGTTCAAACTTTGTGGCCTTGGGCAAAGGAATTGTTAATAACCAAATGTTTAAATGCACAGAGCAGAGAAAAAATGAACAATATGAGAAGGGAACAAGGAACCACCCTGCCTAACCCAGAAATGTGGGTTCAATTGGGCGAAAATAGGACGAATGGAAATGTTTTCCTATTGGAGACTGTTCAACAACTACGAACAAAAATGATGAACTTGTGCGCTGACAACGAGAGGCTGAGGTTGGAATAAGAGAAAATCCTGAAAAGCCTCTCGGATAGACTGAATATGAGGGATCCAAATCCTAGTGCAGACAATGGACATAGAGAGGAGCAATAGCAGAGAGGTCCTTTGGAAGGTAAGGAAACTTGAGTGAATAATAACGAAGAAAAATATGGAAATACTTATGGGGGTAGAGGGTCTAAAAGGCCAAGAATTGAGTTGCAAGGAGAGTTTAAGAAAATAAAACCTCCATTATTTGATGAAAAAGCGGAGGAGGCGTCCGAAGCTTGGTGAATTAACATGAACTAGTGTTTTTAGATATAAGAATATAATGATCATTTGAGGGCCCGAGTAGCTGTTTATTAATTACAAGGTTAATCCACCCTGTGGTGGGAAGAGATTAAAATGCTACAAAATGTAGATGAGCAAGGGGTAACTTGGGATAATTTTCAGAGATATTTCAAGGACAAATACTTGAATAAATAGTTCTATGATAAGAAATAAAAAGAATTCCATGACTTGTGGTTGGGACAACAGTCTATGGATGAGTTTATAGCGAATTTTACATCCTTACTGCACTATGTTCCATATATATGGGAAGAGAAGGCGAAAGTACGTCATTTCCTAAGCAGTTTACCTATGCATATGAAAGAACAAAGAGAGTTTGATAATCCAAAAATAATGGATGAAACTATTCATAAGGCTCATAACTATTATCAGCAAATGTGGCAGAAAGGTGAAGGGAGTAAGAACTGGTTGGGGAAAAGAGGGCAGAAAAGGTTCTCAAGCAATTTTAAGATAACAAAACAGGAGGACTGAAGCCTGCACCTATGAAAACTGGGGGCATAACATTTGGAAAGTTTCAGCAGCAGAGTCAGAATATGGATGAAGCAAAAAAAACAGAAAGTCATAGTAGGGATGAAGTCAGACAACCAGCCAAGCCACCCCTGCAGTTTTGGGGATGCGACAAACCTCACTACTACAAGAACTGCCCTTAGTGCGCCAAAAATGGAATTACAACAACTGCGCAGGAGGCTTCTACGGTGGGAGACGTGGAAGGAACATACCCAAGATCAATAATACCTTGGAGGATCATCAGCCAGAGTATCAACTCGCTATGGACTTTGAAGGTAAGATAGCTAACCAGACTGTGTCTATTTTGATTGACCCCGGAGTGAGTCTTAGTTATGTTAGTCCAAGAATAGTAAAAAAATGTTAATTATCAAGTATGAAATTTAAGACCTTGTGGCTGGTGCAATTAGCCACATGAGAAAAACGTGAGTAATAACCAAGGTAGAGAACTGTCGTGTAGAAATTGTAGAACAACCCACAAGAGTAAATTTAAATATACTATCCTTCAGTTCTTATGATGAATTAATTGGAATGGATTGGTTGGAAGGACAGTATTCCTTAGTAAATTTTAAGGAAAAAACCATTAGTTTCCTCATAGAGGAAGGAAATAGACAGGAAATACAAGGAATCAAAAGAGATATTAAGTTGCGGTCAATAAACGCTAACCAGTTAAAGAAATGTGTCTGGAAGGGTTGTCAAATATATGTGGTATAGGTTGGATATACCAATTCAAAGGATAAGTTGCTAGGCTTAGAAGATATACTGATTGTCGAAGAGTTTATTGATGTATTTCCAGAAGACATACCTAGATTGCCTCCAAAGAGAAGCATTGACTTCACCATATAACTTATTCTTGAAGCTTCCCTAGTGTCCAAGGCACCTTGCTGTATGAGCATTCACGAGTTAACTAAACTCAAAATGAAGCTACAGGAATTACTTGACAAAGGGTATATCCGACCAAGTGTATCGCCTTGGGGAGCGCCCATATTGTTCGTCAAGAAAAAAGACGGAACACTGAGACTGCGTATTCATTATAGAAAGTTAAAAAAGTTAACCATTAAAACAAATACCCATTACCTTTGATAGATGACTTGTTTTACTAGGTCAAAGGTGCCACTATATTATCTAAAATTTATCTGCGATCATGTTATCATCAAATTCACATTAAAGATGAGGACATATGCAAAACAACGTTTAGAACACATTACGGTCATTATGAGTTTATTGTATTACCGTTGTGGTTGATTAACGCTCAAGAAACTTTTATGAGTTTGATGAATGGAATTTTTCATCCCTACTTGGATAAGTTTGTCCTAATTTTTATTGATGATATTATGATTTACTCCAAGAATGCAACGGAACATAAGGAGCACTTGAGGATAGTTCTTCAAATTTTAAGAGAGAATCAACTCTACGCCAAATTCAACAAATGTGACTTTTCCAAGGAACAAACACAATATTTGGGGCATGTGATATCCTCAGAAGGTATTGCGGTAGACCCAGAAAATATGGAAACTATTTTCAATTGGTTTATTCCTAAAACCATAGCAGACATTCGGTCTTTTATGTGTTTGGTAGGCTACTACTGTTGATTTATTGAAGGGTTATTAAAGATTTCGTATCCCATGACATCTCTACAGAAGAAGGGGAAAGCCTTTACGTGGATAATAGAATGTCAACTCAGTTTTCAGGAATAAAAAATATTGTTAACATATATCCCAATTCTTAAAGTAGTTGATCCAATGAAAGACTTCATCGTTTGCATAGATTCTTTCCAGCAAGGAGTTGAAGGGGTCCTGATGCAGGATGGAAAAGTGGTAGCTTGTGAGTCAAGGAAGCTCAAGGAACATGAAAAATGATATTCAACCTACGATATAGATCTTACTACAGTAATACATGCCTTGAAGGTGTGGCACCACTACTTGTCAGGGAATAAATTTGTGCTTATGACAGACCATAGCAGTTTAACTAATTTCTTTAAGCAATCCAATTTAAACACATGCCAATCTCGGTGGACCGCATTCCTAAGCAAGTTTGCCTTCGACATAAAGAATCTTAAAGGTAAGGAAAATCGGGTAGCAAACGTTTTAAGTAAAAAATTGTAGTATGTATATGAAATTCGACATCATTGTGTGGAATTTAATTTAACAGAACAAATCAAGGAAGCCACTCTTAAGGATCTTGAATATAAATTTTTATGGTAGCAAACTATGCAGATGCAAAATTTAGGAAAAATAACTAAATAAAACATTGATGATCGGGAATTATTGAACTTCAAAGCAAGATTGCATGCTCCCAATCATCTAGGTTTCAAGCAAATGTTGTTAGACAAATTTCACCGTAGCCCTTATCTTCCGCATCGAGGTTACCAGAAGTTATTTTTTGCGATCAAGAAAGGGTTTTTTTGGCTTGGAATGAGGAAGGATATCATGTTATATTTGGGTAATTTTTTGGAATTCCAACATGTTAAAGTTAAGCATCAGCACCCTGCTGGACTACTCCAACCACTCCCCATACTTGAGTGGAAGTGGGAAATGATTACATTGAACTTCAACATTGGACTTCCAAGGACCCGAAAGCAACATGATTCCATCATGGTGGTGTTGGAGAAGTTGAGAAAATTTTCTCATTTCATTCCTTTAAAGTATACCTACAAAGATGTGTAAATAACATATATTTTTATGAGGGAAATCTTTTGGTTGCACGGTATGCCAAAAGTAGTAATATCAGAGAGATATTTAAAATTTACATCTACATTCTAGAAGGCACCTTTTACAATGTTGGGTACTCAAATCCAATTTAGTAGTACATACCATCCTCAGAAGGATGGAAAAATAGAGCGAGTCAGTCAAGTTGTAGAGGACATTCTTTGAATGTATGTGATGCAGTAGGCAACCAAATGGGAGGATTAACTCCATTTGGTTGACTTTTCTTATAACAATAACTATCATGAATCACTGAAGACGAGCCCTTATGAAGTACTATACGGAAGAAGGTGTAGGAATCTCGTAGGATGGCATAAACTAGAGGATAAAATGATCATAGGACCCGACATGTTAGCTAAAATGGAGCAAGTAGTGAAAAAATTTCATCAAAACTTGAAGGCAGCTCAAGACAGACAAAAAATATATGTAGATAAAAAACGTAGTTTCAAATAATACAAAGTTGGGGATCATGTTTATATCTGGATAAAACCCAAGAAGATCACTTTGCAGTGGGGTACTTTTGCTAAGTTGGGACCCTACTACTGTGGCCCTTTTCAAATTTTGGGAAGGGTAGGACTAGTAGCTTATCAACTTTCTCTTCCCCATCACATAAAAGTACATAATGTGTTTCATGTATCACTCTTAAAGAAATATGTGTATGATGCCAGACATATTATTAATTGGCATGAAGTTCAAGTAAGTATGGGTGAATTTGAAGTTATACTATAGCTTGTAAAAAAAAAAAAAACTAATGGTGATAATGGTGTTTTGGACAGGTCGAACTGGAAGGGGATTTTTTGATAGAATCCTTGTGTATTCTTGATCAGAGAGAAACAACGATGTGGAAGCGAATTATCACCCAAGCTAAAGTGCAATGGAAGCACTTTAGCCTGAAGGAAGCTACTTGGGAAGATGAAAGTTTACTAAGACAAGCTTATCCTTTTCTGTTTCAAGGGCTACAGTTAAAACTCCGAGGACAATGTTCTTCTTAAGGGGGGAAGCTGTAACATCTTCCAATCAACAATCAAAAATATTTTTACTTTGGTTGTAAATGGGAATTTAGGAGCTCAATGAAATTCTGAATGAATAATTTAAGTAATATAATATTTTTTCTTTTCATTATCATATTATGAAATTTCTAGAATTTTCAAGGAGGGAGACTCGAAACGGAGTACAAACTCCAAGAAATTAGGAATAGTTGAAACAACTATGCCTTTCTTCTTAGAGATAAAAAGAGATCTCAGTGGAAGAAAGGGGGTTCAATCTGGAAAAAATGAATAGGTAGTGGAAGGAATGTCTAGAGATGATCTTGAACTAGTGGATTACCTTGTTAGGGAAATAAATCGAAGGCTAGAAGATTGGACTATAATCTTGACGTCTGTAGCTTGATTTCGGAGTTAAGGAATTGTTTCCTGTTGTGTTGGAGTGGAAGCTTGGGGGTAGAAGAGGACGTTATTTCCCTTCTTGCGGGTGGGAGGAGAAGGTTTCTTACTGTTGAATTCAAGGTAATATATGAGGACATATAGGTAATTGTAATTGGTCTTTAACCTGTAGTTTTGCATGGATAAGTACCCACTAAGGTTAAGAAGAAAACTATATCGATATATTTCAGAAAAATCATGTCTTCTAATGTTTATATGGTGGAAGTTGTTTGATTAACACTTAAGTTTTCTGTTAATTTTCTATTGCTACAGACTGGTGAGGAGTTGGTAATATTTTTAGTGTTAACATAGACACTGTAGCATAAGGTAAATAGAATAAGTAGTGAAATGGGAGAAATTACTAAGAACCCCATAGCCAACTCGGGTAACGAATGGGAAAACTATTGGAACTTGAATTTAGGAACAGTAAACCCAGAAAATAACTGTGTACAATATAGTTATGAGAAATAAATAAATGATAGAATTTATGACAAGGTGGAACTCTGAAGACCTTTCGACAATGCACATAACTGTGGATAGGGGTTAGGACCAAGATGACGCCTGGGCAGAAACTTAGTCCAGTTCCCTACATGGTTGTGTGTATATGCATAATTCGGAAATCATTTGAACCTACCTAGTTTAAAACAAGATAAACATTAAATGCTGACTGAAGAATCAATTAAGGTCTACGAGCACAAAACCCTTGAACTATAGCATAATAAATTTAAAAAAAATTGTGCTTAAATGAGAGCTTGATATATATATATATATATCTAATCTATTATTATATATATATATATAATATATTATATATTTATATATATATATATATATATATATATATATTGAAAAAACTATTGGTTATTACTCATCGAACTATACATTTTTAAGGTGCATACTGAATTAAAGACTGTGCATGTAACTGTAATGGGTATGAACAAAGCGAAGTATCAATAGCATAACATTGTGATAGAATGAGGCTCACTAATTAATAGAACACATTTGTATTGTATGTATATCTATATCTATTCTATAATATCTATATCTATATCTATATATATATATATTATATAACCACTATGTTGCTAGAACCATTTTCAAAAAGAACTGTGATGACTCTAAAATTATCAATGGACCCAAAAGAGGAAAACTATACAAACATGGCATCAAAACATCAGTGAAGGCCTCTTCTGCCTCATGCTGCAATTACAAGAAAAACCCTTATCGCTAAAGTCAGAAATATGAAGAAAACCATTGTTCATTTAAGATAGTATCATTACAGACATAAAGTCCCAATTCAAAACCTAACACAAAACTCTATACGTTGAGAGGTTGCAAGCAACAAATAGGGACCCGGGGTTGGGATATCGGAGTTGGGAAGTTGCCGCCTAAAACCTTTGTAGAGGTGTGCTTGAAAGGGGAAAAGCCTAGCTGAGGGTACAAATCCTCATAAATTCATATGTAAACCAGTAACGTAACAAGACTGCAAACAAAAGAAGGAAGATGATGAAATACCTATGTAAAGGGGTTTCGGGGTTCCAAATTCTTGAGACTCCATCCTCATGATTCGAGTCCAAAGAAACTATCTTCCCCGAGACAAGAGGTTTGCTGGTGGGAGAACATATGCATCAATGCAACCATGGAAAGAATAAGGACTAAAAAAAGTATAGGCTCCTAGTCACGACTGAAAACCACAACAAACAACTTAAAAAAAAAAAATTAACTTACCTGTACAAGTGAACATCTTGAACTCTACATAGGTTAGAAGAGACGACAAGGTTGAAATCTTTAGTAGAATCCAACAATAGAGAACTAAACTGAGGAAATGAGAAATAAACCTTGAACATTGCAACCCTAGTAGTGGAATCACCTAGACATCAGTGGTTCAACCCTCAACAGAGGCGATCACGGTGCTGGGTTGCATTGTGTGGTTTAGGAGAAAAGTAGGAGGCAAATGACAATCTGGTACACTGGATACCCTCGAGTTGAAACCTAACCAATTGTTGGTGTTTCCCTTCTATCAGATCAAACTTTGCGAGATCAACGAACACCAGAAATCCAACTATCCATGACAATGAGACCCAACTGTTAAACACTTACCCTTATCGACACTTCGAAGATCAAATTTGAGGTTTGGGGTAAGGCGATTAAGTTAACTAATTATGTCGTATTAAATTTAACTTGTTAATTACACCTTGGATAACTTTATGTAAATAAATAACACCCAAACGTCAATAAGCGATTAGAAAAGTGTATTGGGCTTGTGATAAGGATTTGTGTGTTGTATGTACAAAGTAGCGATGTTTAGATATATATATATATATATATATATAGTTTTGTATGTTAATAACCTGTTACATGTTACAAGTGGTATCAAAGCCATAGGTTCAAACTTTGTGGCCTTGGGAAAAGGAATTGTTGATAACCAAATGTTTAAATGCACAGAGCGGAGCAAAAATGAACAATATGAGAAGGGGACGAGGAACCACCCCGCCTAACCTAGAAATGTTGGTTCAATTGGGGGAAAATAGGACGAATGGAAATGTTGTCCTACTGGATATTGTTCAATGAATATGAACAAAAATGATTAACTTGTGTGTTGACAATGAGAGGCTAATGTTGGAACAGGATAAAATCCTTAAAAGCCTCTTGGATAGACAGAATATGAGGGACCCAAATCCTAGTGAATAAAATAGACACAGAGAGGAGAAGTAGCAGAGAGGTCCTTTGGAAGGTGAGGAAACTCGAGTGAATAATAACAAAGCAGAATCTTGAAATACTTTTGGGAGTAGATGTTCTAAAAAGCCAAGAATTGAGTTGCAAGGAGAGTTTAAGAAAATAAAACCTCCATTATTTGACGACGAAGCGGAGGAGGCGATCGAAACTTGGTTAATTTACATGAACCAATATTTTCAGATATATGAATATGATGATCATTTGAGGGCCCATCTAGGTGTTTATCAATTATGAGCTAAATCCACCTTATGGTGGGAAGAGATTAAAACGGTACGAAACATAGATGAGCAGGGGTAACTTGGGATACTTTTCAGAGATATTTCAACGAAATATACTTGAATGAATGGCTCTATGATGAGAAAGTGAAATAATTCCATTGCTTACGGTTGGGACAACAATCTATGAATCAGTTTGTAGGGAAGTTTACATCCTCACTGTGCTATGTTCCATATATACGAGAAGATAAGCTGGAATTACAACGTTTCCTAAGCAGTTTTCCTACTCATGTGAAAGAACAAAGAGAGTTTGATAATCCAAAAACAATGGATGAAACTATTTGTAAGGCTCGTATCTGTTATCAACAAATGTGGCAAAAAGGTTAAGGGAGTAACTACTGGTTGGGGAAAAGGGAGCAAAAAAGGTTCTAAAGCAATTTTAAGAATAACAAAATAGGAGGACTAAAGCCTGCACCTAGGGAAACTGGGGGCAGAACATTTAGAAAGTTTTAGCAGTAGAGTCTGAATTTGGATGAAGCCAAAACAACAGAAACTCATAGTATGGCTGAAGTTGGACAACCACCCAAGCCACCCCTGCAGTGTTGGTGGTGTGGCAAACCCCACGACTATAAGAACTGCCCTTAGCGCACCAAAAATGGAATTACAACAATTGTGCAGGAGGCTTATATGGTGGAAGACATGGCGACAAAGATACGCAAGATCAATGCTATATTGGAGGATCATTAGGTAGAGTATCAGCTAGCTATGGAATTTGAAGGTAAGATAGTGTTGACAGTGCTGGACTCGCCAACATTCAGGGGATCACCCTGGTATGAATTCATAACTAGACCTCACACCGTTTGGTTTTGGAGTCCCATGTGGTGTGATGGATCAATTGCCATTATCTTAAGGATTTACCTCAACTCTTTCTTGTCAGCACAGGAGAGTGGTCTGCTTTGTCTTTGAGAAGTGAGGTTCATGTGCGTAGTGAGTGGAGGTGTCACTTGTGTCAATGGTTCTTTCACTATAGAGGGGGAGGGTGAGAGTGAGTCCCAAGTTGGTTGGGAGAAGTCCCAAATCTACTAAGAACACACATGACAACAGGATGTGCACAGCTTTCGGTGGAGCAGTCCAAACGGATGCAACAGTCACAACACACAAGGGAAGATAACATGTATAACACTTAGTAGATTAGTCCACACAAGTGCAACATTTGTTACATCAAGTTTTATGTGAAAGGTCTGTCTGATGTCCGTGAAGGTAGCCACCATGGGCAAGACAACATTAACATCATATAAAACACATTTTCATTAATAGATTATGTATTACAATAAATGAAATAGTTCAAATGTGAAACAAAGGTTAAAGAAACATGCATTGCAAGTGTTAAAGATTAGTCTTACAACAATTACAATACATCTCTGAAAACGTGTTGGTCTGTTAGCAGGCTTTTGAATTAAGCCAAAGTTCCAAGACACATCGTTACACCATACATCACTAACCCCATGAGTGGGGCATTGGAGCCACTACTTACTCCTCAAAGAAAAGATTATAGACTCTCTTGGCTATGTGGGAGGAGCTGAGGTGAAAAGTCCATTGCATGTACAAATCATGAGGTATTTATAGCGAAGGGTGAAACTAACCCTTGTGTTTGTTCGATTACCCTCATGATTATTTGACTTCCATGACTTTTCGACTTTACATGACTCTTCGTACAACAAGTGGGTCTCTTGGACATCCACATTACATTACATTGATAAAAAATATGGCCAACTATACAGAAGTGGATGACATGACTCAACATGACAATGATGGTACATTCATGTTGCTACTGGTGTGCATGTCGAGCTGTAGTGCTACTGGGTGATGGATGTCCTCATGGTGTGTCACAAATTCACCTCCACATGGCAAAGTGTGTGGAGTCTTCGATAGTCGTTGGTTCACTTGATGTTGATTTTGCACATTTCTCCTTGCTTGTATGTTGGAAGGCTTGACAAGTTCGTCTGTTTGCGAAAGGTCCATGTTCATTCATTCATCTATCTGTGAGCACATCTTGCATGTTTTCTCATCTATCCATCCGAGAACACATCTTTGCATGATCATCCATTCGTGAGCACATATCCTTGCATGCATCATTTGTTCGTCCGTTGGTGAACCTGTCCTTTTGCATGTGCTCCCTTTCATTCATCCCATTCATCGTCACCCCATGTTTGTTTGTGTACATGTTCCTGTAGTCACTCATGACAAGATGACATCAAATCCAAAAAGCTCTTAGTCTACCATGATACATGACCATTTCGGATGCAGGTGATTGGGAGAGGCAACAATGTTGCGAGGCGAGATGGAAGCTCTGGGCACCGTTGATGAAAATTGCGCAAGAGTCACTGGGTGATGGAGATGGGAAATCCGGATCAACAGTGACTGTCCACGAGGTTTGGCCCAGATGGAGGAAAAAAATGCGCAGTTTTCGAAGGGAACAGTCTGGGCTATAGGAAGGCTGGGTAGGCAAAATTTGCGCAGTTTCCAGAACAAGCAGGCAGCGGGGCTGGGTAGCAAAAATTGTGAAATTTTTTGGAGGAACAGGCTAGGCTGCAGGGAAGCTTAGCAGATAGAAATTGCGCAATTTTTTGGAGGAACTGGCCTAGAGCCTGGCAGCCAAAACTGCGCAATTCCTGGAGGGAACTGGTAGTAGAAACTGCACAATTCCTAAAGGGAACTATCAGTCAGCTGTCGGGAGATTGGTAGCAGAAACTGCGCAATTTCTAGAGGGAATTGGCAGTTTGTTGCTCAGAGCTACTAGAGAGAGAAATTGCACTAATGCTGGGAGGCCGGACTTCTAATAATCTCTGCGCAATTTATGAGTTGAGTGGACTATTGGGCAGTAGAGGGCCTTCTCATGAAAACTGTGTAATTTTTTGGATGAGTAGTCGGTTAACTGTTGGGAGGGATGGCTGGAAATCACGCAATTTCCTGAGAGAGATAGGGATGGGCACTAGGTGTCTATCTGGCCTGTTTGCGTAATTTTCCTAGCCAACAGAGCGGGAAATGCTTGTATCCTCTATGCAATTTTTTAGGGGAGTCAGTCCTAGGGTGGTTGCTGGGTGAAACTCTCGAGTTGACCAGCATGGAGAGTGATTGATTTTCTTGTGGGAAGCATAGCTTGAAATGACTTTCTTGGTGCTCCTTCATTGTTCTGGGTGAGATTTGATCGATTCGATGCCAGGATGATGGTCTGGTTATAAGAGGGGAGTTCGGTCGTCAAAAATTTAGTAAAATGACTAAATGTGTGAACGAGTGAAAGATGCATATGTGATCTTGCAACACACAATTTGCATGACTCGACGGAGAGATGACTCAAACCATCTAGACACATATGTACATCATGAATGACTGACGGTGTAGGTGACAAGTACGACACTTGTGATTGATCATTGGTCGACCGTGATGATCCTTGCATGACAGTGAATGTGACTTCGTGTGTGAGTGCAACAGATGTTTTCATAGCGAACCCAATAAGTAGACACGAAGTGAAGACTTTGAGCATAACTAGAACATGGTCGCAAGCATGAATTTGACATCAACATGCAAGACTTGGTGAAATGAACAAGCAATGTGAATGCAAAGACTCACACGAGCTCATGGAGTGAACCTGAGTGTGTTCAGTCATCAAGTGAAACTCTTAAGGGAGGCTCTGAAATTGGGTGCAGGCCAAAATTTTGGATAGTGGTTGTAGCCGCTACAACACTTGGCAACACACTGGTAGAATTCCAACTTCTCTATTTTGGTTCACTGATAGCACAGGGCCTTGGTCTTTCGGGGAGTATTGAATCATTGTACGGGTTCCTTTGGCTTCCCCATTTACCCCATGGACATACATGGTTCACCTCTTGTCAACTCAGTCAAACACAATCAATAGTTCAACTTGATCATAGTGTTTTGAATTTGTTAAGGGTAGTTTAGCTTGCGAGTTAGATATTTTCAGAGTATAAGTTTTCATCTCTAGTTTTTCTCTGCTTCCAATAGTCTTGGAAAGTACCTCGGTGGAGTCATGTGGGAACACGCGCATTGCTCCACTACCAGCAAGCCTAGTAAGTACCTCAGTGGAGTTGCATGCTTCACCTCTCTGCGCAGGAAGCCTTTCTCTTCTTTCGCCTTTGTATTTTTTCAATAGGACTGTGCATAGGAACTTATTTAGTTTTGAGGCATAAGAGGGATCCCAACTTATTGAGAGCAGAAGAGGTTGTTCCTTCAGAGAAGCATGTAAGACATCTGACATAGGTTTACTCATTTAGATTTTCTACTTCTCCATGTCTACTAGTTGGATGAGCTTGAACACACAGAGCAGAAGGCTCAGTGTAGGCATGAAGCTTCCCAGTGTGGACACAAGCTCATGGTTGGACCAAAAGTTCCCTTGTAGATGACTCATATTTTTCGTAAAGACTTCATCAGCCGAAGGTTGTAACCAAGCACAAAGAAGACAAACACAAGATTGAACAAGTGATGCAGTGTCACAAGTCTCTTCATATTTCAGCCACGTACTCTATTCAAAACCGAGAACGTAGTAGTTGGCAACACTTATTTCCAGAAACAAAAATAGTAATATATCAAGCAAACAAAATGAACGTAAACAAAAATAACAAGAAGAACAAACAATGTGAAAACAAAGATAGTATGTAGAGAAAACAAGATGGAAACAATAAGCAATAAGCAGACTATGTACACGACATGGGGCACAACCCGACCTACTAGAGATAATGCTTGAGATCTTGGCCACTGACAGGAAGGTTGTCAATCCTCCCATCAAGTGATTTAAAATGATACGTGTGTGGGCTAAGCTTCTCGTGGACTGTGTACGAACCAATCCACAGGGACTGGAACTTCGTATGTTTGCCCTTGTCTTCTTGGGGCTTATCCCATTTTAGAACTAAGTCACCAACATCGAAGTTATATTTCCCTGTAGACTTCTTATCAAACCATCTCTTGATATGATTCCGGTGGAGTGTGAATTTTTCTTTTTCTTTCATCCTTTCTTCCTTAAGCTTATGGAGAGCATCGATCCTATGTTGAACTAGCTGGCAAGGCTTGCCTTGGGATTCTTGGGAAAGATGTAGTGCAAGCAAGTAGATATTTGGTGGAAGGATGGATTCTTTTCCATAGACCAGGAAGTACGGTGAGCTATTCATAGAAGTCTTGGGTGTTACATGGTCATCCCATAATGCATTCATCAAGGTGGTATGCTAGTTGTGTTGCTCATAGAAAACAACCTTCTTGATTATACAGATGAGGTTTTTATTCGTGGACTCTACGAGACTGTTTCCTTGCGGGTAATAGTTAGATGAATGCTTTAGCACAATACCATTATGTAATGCAAAGTCATAGAGTTTCAAAGACAAAAAGTAAGTTGCATTATCAAAAACAAGTGATACCAGTACATCGAAGCGTGATATGATGTTTTGCTGGAGGAAGCTGATGACCTCCTGGTCATTCACTTGTTTGAGCAGAACTACTTCTGTCCATTGCATGAAGTAATTAGTTGTTGTTAGAATGTAGTGGTGTTTCTTTGATGAGTGTGGGAATATTTCCCCAATGATTTCCAGGCCCCATTGTTGGAATGGTTTGGTCACTGCAACAGGGTGCAGTGGGGTTGTTGATCTTCGTGTTATGTCAGTGCATTTTTGACAGACTGGGAACTTGCAAGCATAAGCATGTGGATCCTTGAATAATTTGGGCCAGTAGAAACTGGCTCGCATAACTTTAAGAATAGTGGCGTTTCCCAAAAAGTGACCTCCGGTGGGTCTATCATGCAGATCTTGAAGTACCTTCTCTGATTCATGTGCCTTGAGGCACCTAAGAAAAACTCCATTACTGTGCTTCCTATAAAGCACTTTGTTCATCGACTGATATGTTAAGGCTTTAAGGTGCAATGCCCTCTTATTTCTAATGTAAAAGTGAGAGAGTAAGGTGCCATGCTCAAGGCACTCATGCACATCTACGTACTAATAGGTTCCATCTTCATTGGGTGTGGCTCGCCTTATATCATACATCTCAATTTCCTACTCCCATCCGGCGAGCTCTTCTTCAATCTCCGGTGCATGTAGTGCTTCAGCTGCAAGTCTGCAAAGCCCATGTCCTTTGATCGTGTGAACCAACTTGATTTCAAGATCATACTCTTGCAAGCCTGTCATCCAGTTCACACGTCGTTCACCCAATTCTTGTTGTACAAGCAATGTACGAACTACTCGGTGAGGGACGAAGACCATGCAATGGTTCTTTAGGAAGTAGGTCTTGAAGTGTTTCACCACCTTGTAAACTGCATAAGCTTGCTTCTCAATGGTAGGATAGTTGAGTTCTGGTCCCTACATGCTTGTGCTCATGAAGGAGATTGGGCGTTCATCGTTCATCTCATCCTTCTGAGTGAGCACTACAACTAGTGTATTATTGGAGGTGAAGGTTTATAGTAGGAAATCCTTCTTGAAGTCTGGGCTATAGAGTGCAGGCAGTTCTGCAATGACTTGGTTGATCTGGGTGAATGCATACTTTTCCCTCTTTCCCCAGTTGTAGATTGCATCTTTCTTGATCATGTTTTGCATGGGATTAACTATCTATGCATAATCCGAGATGAACTTCTGGAGGAAGTTTATCTTGCCGAAGAAGGACTGCATGGATTTCTTGTTAACTGGGTAAGGGATCTATGTAATACACTAGAACTAGTCTCGATCCGCCTTGATCCTACTTTTAGAGACAATGTGTTCGAGAAGGTTTCCCTTAGACACTACGAAAACACTCTTTTTGGGATTCAAGTAAATCCCGTACCTTTGACATCGCTCAAAAATTTTCTTTAGATGGCATATGTAATATTCTCATCTTTTTGAGAACACAATCACATCATCGAGGTATACCACTACGCTTTGTCCGATGAGTCCACGAAAATAGATTTCCATGGCACATTGGAAGGTTGCGCCTGTATTCACAAGCCCAAACGACATTCGTCTGTAAGCGACCGTACCCCACTTGGTACAGAAAGGAGTTTTAAGTATGTCAGGTTTTGCTACCAGAACCTGATTGTATCATGAGAAACCATCAACAAGAGAAAAAATGTGTGCCCTAGACACTGTTTGAAAAATGTGGCCCATAGATGGCATGTGGTAGTTGTCTTTGTCTGAGGCATGGTTTACATTCTAGAAATCGATACACAAGAGGATTTCCCCAGACTTATTATGTACAAGAACAAGATTTGAAACCCATATGGAATGACAAACTTTGTATATGACCTGTGCATCCAACAACTTAGTGAGCTCTTTCTATGTGAGGGGTTCAAGCGACGGATGTACTTTCCTCAACTTCTGTTGATATGGCTTGAAACCTTCTTTGATCGACATGAGGTGTTGGATGATCTGCGTGTCATAAGTTTTCATATCATCATACATCCATGAGAACACATCTCAGTATTGTTTCAACAAGTGAACAAAGGCTTTCTGCTCTTGCTGTGTACAACATGTACAAGATTGACAAACTTCAGATCTTGCTCTATTCCTAGGTTTATCAGTTCGTACCTCATGGTGGAACTGTGGGTCTTGTTGTTCCTTCACCCCTGAAAATTTTCTTGCAAGTCATAAATCTTTTCCAATGTTGCCACATTTTTTGCGATAAGGTGGGATTTCTTGTCACGAACTTTTTTCTTGCAGACAATGCTCATGCTCGTCATCATCTATCGTTGCATCTTTGAAGACGTTAGCGTTGGCCATGAAATGCAGTATCTATTGATCATCATTAAACATGTGTAAATTAGTTATGCTATCTCAGATAGATGGTTTGTAGAAAATTTCAATAGTAAATCTATCCCTAATCAGTGACATTCTCGAAGCTGCATTTGCTAGAGCATTGGCAGCTGCATTACGCATACTGTAGGTTTTAACCCCATACAGAAATTACCTGCATACAAATTCTAAATCACATGAAAAATAAAAATGTGAGAGCATAACACATAAAACAAATATACACAGAGATTTCCCACTAGATCTCAAAACCGGGACTACCAGGTTGATTTTCATTATGTTCCTTTCAATGTTACAATACATATTTATACATGCCGAAGCATCCAATACCATGGACCGAAAACCATCGCGTCCAAAACCATGGACCG
>APFE031108741.1:859-20413 GCA_000404065.3 Pinus taeda
GATGGCACACTTTGTACCATGCAGGAAAACCAGCGATGCTACTTACATAGCACATCTTTTCTTCACTGAGATTGTGCGATTGCATGGACTTCCAAGATCCATTATCTCTGACAGAGATGTAAAGTTCACTGGTCATTTTTGGAGAACTCTGTGGAAAAAGTTGAATACCCAGTTGCAGTTCAGCTCAGCTTATCATCCGCAGACAGATGGTCAGACGGAGGTAGTAAACCGAAGTTGGGGAAATCTACTTCGAAGTTTAACATGTGAAAATTCCCGGACTTGGGACCGTGTACTTGCGCAGGCAGAATTTGCATACAACGATTCCCCTAACCGCAGCACAGGATACAGTCCGTTCCAGATTCTGTACGGCATGCATCCGCGAGGAGTGCATGAGTTACGAGATTTGGGGAAACTTGAAAAACGGAGCGCTGATGGGGAAGATTTCGCCCAGGCAATGAGTAATTTGCATGAACAGGTCAAATTGAAATTACAGGACAACAGTCAGAGGTATAAACAACGAGCTGATACAAAGCGTCGGGAAGTTCAGTTCAATGTAAGGGATGAAGTCCTTGCGTACTTACGTAAGGAACAGTTTCCAAAACAAGAGTACAACAAGCTGAAATTCAAGAAAATCGGGCCCTGCAAGATCATTCGCAAATTTTCTACGAACGCCTATGAGTTACAGTTGCCACCAAGGATTGGTATTTCCCCTATTTTTAACGTGGCAGATCTGTTTCCTTATGTCGCAGGTTCAGCAGATAACGCAGCAGCAGAGCCACCGCGGGACACCAAATATGAAGGAGATTCGTGGACGAGACAGATGCCGATGGCACCACCCGTTGAGATCGAAGGGATTTTGGACACACAGGTAGCTAGGAACACACGCAGGAAGGAGTATTTGCGGTATTTGGTAAAATGGAAGAACCGTCCAATAGAGGACAGTTCATGGCTTAACGCGACGCAAATACAAAAGGCAGGCTATTCTGTTGACGACCTCATGGAACGGAGCCATGACTTTTTGCCACCCCGGGAGCCTGATGCAAGAGCATCCAACTCTGAGGAGACACAAAGTGGTTGACAGTCTCATGAAGAGACCAGAACACACAGTCGTATATACAGAACTGGACAGGTGTCAAACTTGTCAGTTATTGTTCATTTTATTTTACTTGTTTTATTTGTTTTTCTTCCAGAAGGTCAATTAGAGTTAGGAACTGTTTCTTTTCAAATAGAAATTATAAACAACAAAATAGGTTGTCAGTTAATTACTTCCCTTTATTAGTTAACTAGTTCTTGCAAATTATATTAGTTAGGGTAGTTAGAAACTGACAGACAGTTACCAATCTGTTGGGGTAGTTCCTGAACAGAACTGTACTGGTTCAGTAGTTTTTAAAAGCAGAAGAATAATCATTGTAAACGATTCCTCAAACAGAGAAAGGAAAATATATACAGTCACTCCAGATTAAACATTGTTTTTAATCATTTTCTATTTCTCAATTTATCATTACTGTACGATTAAATTACATGCAGCATAATATGTTTTCTGTGTAACAACGTGGAGTTGGAATAGCAAACAGAGGACCGACGAGGAGAACAAAATAGCACAGAGATGCAATCGTAACCTACAGACAAGAGAACGAGAACTGCGAATGCAGATAACCTACAGATAGAGTGAAGCTAACGAATAGCGCAGAGCCAGCATTTAAATAACAGAGTCAGACAGAACGAGAGTTCAGGCATACATTTACATTCCCAGGTAACCCGAAACCAAACTATATGTTACATTTATAAATATAGCAAATGCCGGAGTAAAATACATATACAATCGAATCATCTCATTAACATACTGTAAATCAAGTTTATACAGTCCCAAACATTCATCTTTTCTTCCGAACATAATTTCCATTAAAAAGTCAGAGATTCGAAATAGAGTTTCGAGCAACATTTGTACAACCAGAAACCAAATCAATTACAGTAAATAGCCACCAACGGAACCGGCAGATAAGGGTTTGGACAAACCCTAGGGTTTTAAATAACCAAACAGTAAGAAGCGACAGGAGGAGGGTTCGAAACCCTGAACGACTAGCTCACAACATAACAAAACAAATATATACAGTGCGATGGCTTGAAGCCCTTAAGAACCCAACAAGGGTTTGAACAAAAAATCCAATGACAATGTTACAGGAGTAAGGCCGAGACTACGAACAGAGCCAAAGAAAACAATTACACAGATAACAGAGCATTCTATTGTTTCCGCAGCAAGGACGGACTACCCTAGAACCAGAATCCAAACTACAAGCAACTACAGTCATCTACATGTAAGGACGCTACCTGTAAGAGCCGAGAGGAAGAGCTGTTCAGTGAGCGAGGAACACCTCGAGCCACGGGTCAACCATCTAGACTCACCTGCAACCAAACAAGAACAGGTTAGAGACCTGTACAAATATATATATAACCATTTGAAGATTGAAAACAGAACCGGAAGGGACAAGTAACCTTACCAGAAGCCATAGAAGCCGAGAAGAATACCAACACAGGAACAAAACCCTGAAAGACCAGTAGCGGGAGTGATCAGAACCTGAAGGAGAAGGGAGAAAACATGATAGCAAAGAACCATTGCTTACCTGCACAGTAAGGGCGAAGCGCAGACGCTTGAAAAAAAGACCTGTCATGGAATGAAATCATCAATTAAACGAGTTGGAACAGTATTGGGATCAAAAAATAACCAGATAAACACACAGTGAACAGGTTGTTATCGTGCAGATCCAAAGGTGCCTTCACAGGCCGCCAAGACCTCACCTCCCATAGCTGTCGAAGACCAGAGATAGCCACACAGTCGGCGTTCGAACCAGAACAACAGAGGATCAGAGTTCCCCCACAGACACAGAGCAAGCTTTCGGCGCAACAAAACAATGGAAATGACGAAATGACGGAGTAAAGGTTGACAAAAGTCGGGTTGCGTCTGAGGAGAACCGGCAAGTGTGGGTGGTAACCGGTTAAGACCGTTCCAGAAACCCTAAACCCTTTTTCGAGGAGCGTACAAAACATTAAAGTCAACCATAAAGTTCATCCAGGACGCGGGTCATTTCGACCAAAGATATTTGTAAACGGTGGGAGGCCATCAGGTTTCTTTTTTTCTGGTACCTTAGGAGCCATAGAAAGCACTCCACGAAAATGCACAATAATTCTTTAAATAGAATAGAGAATTTGATAGTGCAGATATGTGCTTGCATAGATTGTGTAACAGTTGGGATATTTGTTTATGGATGGGCAGAGAGACACGCTCAATTTATGAAATACCAATTACTCCTTTCTTCACCAAGCCATTCAAGCAAAATCATTGAGTTTACACATGTGCCGCTATCATGCAGACACTTCATGATTTATGCAATTTTTTTAAATTTTAAATAATAAAAAAATAGGACTAATTAATTGTAAATATGAAAAATCAGCTTGCAAGGCAGCACTTCAATTTGTTTTTAATAAAAAAGTCGATATCTTTATCAATGATAGTGCTAATTAAATGCTTTAGATAGCGATCTTCGTAGAAGATCGAGTTTCAGACGGGTTTGAATCTCCAGAGAAGTGATAATGGGATTCTTGTGGTGCTTTAATGCTTTTCTGGCCATTTTCTTAAATATATTATTGATGATGGATTCTTGTGGTGCCTTAATGCTTTTCTATTCATTTTCTTAAACATATTATTGATAAAATTGTTCATGATTCCCATGGCCTTTGCTGGAAATAGCAATATCAGGGCCATTTTCTTAAATATATCATTAATATGGGATTCTTGTGGTGCTTTAATGCTTTTCTGGTCATTTTCTTAAATATATCATTGATAAAGTTGTTCATGATTCCCATGGCTTTTGCTGGAAATACCAATATCAAGATCAACTTGCTTGAAAACTTTGAAAATGTAAATCTCGTAAGTCTCAACATTCCTATTATGACTCGTTATTCCTATTATGCATCTTCATATCCTTCATATTTCCTCTTTCCTTTCTTACCCTTCCTATTTCCTCTTTCCTTGGGAGCGGGCTTCTTCTCTACAGTAATTTTCTCTTCAACGAAGTCCTTTCCCATGGGTTTATTCACTGTGGGTTTCTTCTTTTGTGCTACCTTAAGTACCATTGCTAATCGCAACAGAAATACACTGTGAATTGTCTAAACACGGAATCGTTGTCAAAACGGAACAAAAAGCTAACATGGAATTTGATGGTGAATAACAGGATATATGACCAGTGGGCTCTCTGTTTATAGATGGGCATACACCTCCTTTTACCAAGTTGTCGAGTTTATGAAATATTAATTATTCCTTCTTTTTTACTAAGTTGTTCTCTTGCATACACTTAATCATTCACCCAATTTTTTTCAATAATGACCAATAGTATTAATTAATTATAAATAGCAAAAGCAACATCGAAGGAGGACTTTTTATATTTTTTAATAAAAAATACCTAAATCTATTTATTATCTATCATGTTAATTAAATACTTTAATTGTGGATATTAAAAAGTTTTGCGATAATATTTGCAATCCAATGTGGCTAAAATGCTTGCTTGGATTACATTAATTGTCAACGTAGCAAATATTTGTAAATATTTTTTTAAGGTTAGTTTTATCTTGTAATTTTGTAATTTTTTTTATAGGGTAAGAAAATTTATTATAATTTATTTGTCAAACCAGCACTTAGGAAAACAATTTTTGGTTGCTATTGGTAAATGAAGGCTGAGTCATCACAGTTATTCAAGAAAAACTATGCCACTGAAATAACCCATTGGTGGTCTATAAGGGAGCAGGGTTTGCTTTCATTCCTTTGGCGGTCTATAATGGAGCAGGCTTTCACTCCTGTCAAATACCTCTAAGCTTTCAAGTCATCATACATTATAGACATAAATGAAAGCCACACAAATATAGATATAATATATTTTTTCTTAAAACACTAAAAAAAATTAATTTCTCATTTTTTTTTCTAAGTAAAGACTAATTCTATTAATAAAGAATAAAAGTATATTTAAAAGGAGGTCTAAACCTCAGCAGAAAGCCGACACTATCCATCAGCATATTCAGACTATCCAGAAACTAAATGCCCATAAACCATACGTTGGAAACTTTGCATGTTGGAAACCATGGAAAAGGCAGAAAAATGGTTGTAACCATGCTATCAAAATTAACTAAATGCCCAGAGGCAAAAAAAATAACTGCAGAGCGAAAGACTCTCTACAAAAGGACATTATCAAAACCAGAGAAATATAGAGCAATGTCGTGAAGAGCAAAGAGAAAAGATCGTGAAGCAAACAGGGCCCTCAAAACATAAATTTTAGTATAAGGCTTAAAAATGAAAAATAACATTATTAATTAATAACTAAAACAACCTAAATGTCTCTTTGTAGATTTTTCAAAGAGTCATTAACATTTTGTAGATTTTCAAAGAGTTGTTTAGAGTGTAGATAGGAGCACACCCAAACTTTAATTCATGGTTTCCATTTCTTTATTATGGAAAAGAAGAGAAATATGAAATTCAAATAGAAAAAAATGGAGATTATATAATATTATAATATTTATAAAGAAAATTTATTATCTTTATTATAAGAAAATATTATTTTTAACAAATATAAACTTACTATTTTCTACAATATGTAATATAAAATTTATTCTTTTTACAACTGTAAATTTTTAATATGCAATTTACCTATTTAATATACTTTTTTAACATCATACAAATTCTATTTTTAATCTTAAAATATTAATGTTTTATTAACATGAATCTTAATTGTAGCTAAATTTTTTTTAATAATTGAATATTAGTTTTTAATGTTTTGAGTAAATAGAAAATTTCTATTTAAATATTAAATTTTATATTAATAAAAACACTTTACCAAATTCCATCATAATTGTAATATTTTCAACCTAACATTTAGAATTCAATATAATTTTTTTAATATAAAAGAGGGTATCCCTTGGGCTTTTTTTGACGGGTCTTCTCATAACAACAAGGCAGGTGCTGGTATAGTCAATCACGAAAACTCAGAACAACTCATAAAAGCCTCGGTCGGTTTAGGCTCTGGCACCAATAACTTTGCGGTCCTATGCTGGCTCATTCAGAGGAACATTCCCACAATTTAGATCTTTGGAGACTCACTAAATGTCATCAAATGGGTTAATGGTCATAGTGTATGCAAAAATCAATCTTTAAAACTTCTGCTGGATGAAATTCAGGTTCTGAAACTTACTTTTAACTGTTTTTCCATATGTCACATCTACGGGGAACTCAATGACTCAGCAGACCAGCTTTCTAAAGAAGGTATACAACAAGATATGTGCAGTTGGAAAATAGTACAGGTTAATCATGGACAGACCAGCTCTACAGATCAGCCACCTTATCTCCAACATTTTTGACTGTTTCTTTTTGCCATATACATAAACTTTATAGCTATTTCCTAAATATAATTTTTTTGCTTTTGTATCATCGGAAGTAGAAGAACTAGGAACTACTGCACAATTTTTGTAAGGGTTGTTTTCCTCTTTCGAGGAGACCCACTTGTTTGGATGGCTTAAGGCTATGCCGGAAAGACTATCACAGGCCTCGACCGTACAGCTCAGAGAGGGATTCTATCCCAAAGACCTGTTAATTACTTGCTGAAAGTAAGACAGTTTTTGTTTTGTAAACAAAACAGCCTAACAGTAAAACAGTGACGTTGATGCATATGCAATGTAACTTTTTATCTCTAATAAAAAGTTCGATTTTTCTTCGGGAAAAAAATAAAATTAAAAAAATTATTTAAAAAAATAGCGTAACCAGTTTGTAATTTCCGAATTTGCAGCAGAACCTCATAGTACTGTTGTATTTTCGAATTTTTCGGGCCAGTACGGCCGAATTTGGTAGCTATGGTTTGTCTGGGTTAACATCTTGTTGATGAATGCATATAACAGTTAGTTGTGGGGAATTTAATAATGATGGTTCAACAAATATTTATGACCTTTTCTGTTGGCGGGATGTTATATTGGACTTAGGGCGTTAAATGAGCGGAGCTATATGTAGCACCAACAGTGAGCTGTATGTAATCATATACAGCTCCCATTGATTTAATGCCCTAAAACATAGCTGTATATTTGTTAGACTTAAGGCATTAAATGAGACGAGCTATATATACCACCAACAGTGAGCTGTATGTAAGCATATACAACTCCCATTAATTTAATGCCCTAAAGCATGCTGTATATTTGTTGCCGTCATATTGTGGTTTTTTTGGAGGTAGGAACCTTATAGAAGCAGTGGGAGTTTTTTTCCGCCCTTCAAGGCTGTATGGCAGTTTAAACAGTAGGTTGGTTGCGAAAAATCGTCAAGTGCAATCTCTTTCGAGGTAAGATTATGTCTTAGTCCAGACCAGAGGTCAAATTTTGTTGAAGGTAGAAGTATTGAGATCTGGAGGTGTTAAGAGGTTCTGGAACTGTGTTTATCTAATATAGCAAGCTTTTTCTTGTTTCTTCGGCCCTGCATCAACGCGTATCAGTTGTTTATGCTCTTTTTGATTGGCGGCAGTCTCTGTGGGAGCGATCCGAGGAGTTCAATGATAACTTTAATGTGTTTGGTGGGGTGGTTCGTCATTTTTTATTTTGGAATTCTTTCCATCAAGGGTCTTTGGGATCGAGCACAGCTAGGGCTTTAATTGGTATGTTATCTTAGACGGGATCCGATCACACGGACGATCTTTTGCCACCTTGATCGCCGCCATTGTGGTTTTTTTTATTATTTTTTTTCCTTTTTGCTCCGTCCACTGCTGATTTGTCACCATTGCTCTTGATCGGTCAGAGTTTTCCAATTCTGGTGTTGTTTCTATATTAAAGGACGTATAGGAGTCTGTTGGACTTTGAAAGGTGGTATTGACCCATTATGACCGTTTGTCCCTTTCATTGCCCTTACCACATCTGAATGGGGTGCGTGTGCCTGGGTAGCCATCCCATTGGTTGCTTCTTTTGAACTGATCACAACGCAGATCCGGGTGGCGCGAACTAGACCTGGTTTCTGGTGTGTAACTCCGATTTTGAAATTTTAATATTGGGGAACCCTTTCTATAAGTTTGACGGGCCCTTCCTCCCTGTTTGAACACATTTCCGAGGTGGAGGAGCTGTGGACATTACTTCGGCTGTGGAGAATGAGTTGGCAGGTCGGTTGGGTAACTCTAATTCAAAGCCAGTGCGAGCTCGTGCGGCGCGGAGGCTATCGGAAACAACGGAAGCCACATGTAGGCCAGATTCTCCAGAAAAGGAGCCATTGAACAAGAATACAAGAAGAAGACACAAAGAAAACCTATATTGCACTGGTTTTGCGGAGAACGGCGGGGACGGGGGACGAGTTCCTGGAACAGCTATAGTGCACTTCGAAAATTTCAGGGAACGAAGGAGCCATCGAACAAGAATACAAAAGAAGGCACAAAAGACCTATGTCGAACTCGTTTTGCGTGGAACCGCAGGGACGGGAGACGAGTTCCTGGAACCGCTATAGTGCGCTTCAAAAATTTCGTGGAACGGGTTTGGGTACGGATTATATATATATATAATTGAATATTAACCTTTGTAGTTGGTTTAAGTTAGTATTATACACAATTTTTACATTTCAATTAAAATCTCAAATAATTTGAAAAGTGATTGAGTGACATTCTATATATATAAGCAGAATTCAATTCTAATTTTTGTAGTTGTTTCAAGTTAGTACTATGCACAACTTTTACAATCGCCAATTAAAATCTGGAATAGTTTGAAAAGGGGTTGAGTGTCATTTCATTATTGGTCACTAGACATGATTTTTAGTTTTATGAAACTCAAGTGTAACTACTTTAAATTTGTAATAAGGTCCATGAACAATTTATAAGGAGAACTGTGTTTATATTGGTTTTTTTTCCTCATATTTTTTTGTTAATGATGACTATGTGAAACACAAAAAGCATTCCCTTTTCAATAGGTTTTGCAAACTTTTATAGTTGTGTTGAAAACCATTATAAAATAATTTGGTTTTCTAACGATATTAAATTCATATTTGAGATTAAGTAGGGGATTGAATAGGAATTTATTTAAACATTTAATACTCAATCCAATTCACAACGATCAGATTATTTTCACAATGCTTGGGGTTGGGATGATGAAAGCATTGAACTTGAATGAGTCCTCGAAACCCACATACAATATGTAAAATGCGAGATGATTGTAAGAAATAACAAGAAAAATAACCACAAGGATCATCCTTTTAAAATGTTGTATTTTCTATTTTCTTAACCTGGAGGGTGTTTTTCGTAAATCCAATATCTAAATCACTAGAGATCCAAAATGAAACCCGTCATACAAAACCCATGTTTTGAGTTACAACTTGTACACAAAATTTAGGTTCAATGCATTCGAAAAAAATGAATGGGAAAAATGATCATATTGTTCAATCATCAATCTCCATGATTGTCAAAATTGAAGCTCTATGGTTGGATTATCCCTAAAACCTTCCCAAAACATTATTGAAATTTTCCCAGGAAACCCTTGAAATCTGCCAAAGACATCCCTGAAATCTATCTTGAACATCTTTGGAAATTGTTTGGAACGTCTTAGGGATGGCTAGCAAGTCCCCAAGTCCCCAATGGAGTCCACAACAGTTTGGGGACATTTCCTAAAGGTCCAAAAGTCCTTGAAATTCGGGGACACAGGGTACGTGAGTATTTTTAGGGGGGACGGGTCCCCATGGTGCAATGTAGCCAAAAACGCATCAAAGTTGCTGACGAAGTTCAAAGGCTTATCCTTGGGGTAAACATCTACTAGGACAATGTTGCAAGGCTAAAGGAGAGGGTTCTGGTTGGCTGACGGGTTTTTTCCTAGATGTCTAGCTCCCAAATGAAAGATTGGGTAGCAAAGAATTGATCTTCCCTCTTCGACTATACACCTAAGGTGATTTTTTTAATTAGTGGGTGGTTCGTGTTTCTTTTTCTAAAGGAAGGGGATGGTTCAAAGATCGTTGCCATCATGTGGTTGCATGGACGTGGCTTTGTAAGCCTCCAGAGATAGACTATGGGATTTGATCCAGTTAAGGAAACTTCAAAATGACGTGGCTTCCTAAGCCTCCATAGATGGACTATAGGATTTGATCCAATTAAGGAAACTCCAAAATGAAAAATCATATGGGCCAAGCTCTGGGCGCTTCCTTTGGAACTCTGGTCCAAGAAATCCATTGTGTAAATTGCCAATAAGATTGGTAAGTTATACTATGTGGATGAGGGATGATTAGCAAGTTTTATTATGTGGATGGGGGATGCTCGGGACTCCTTGACAAAAGAGTTGCTTGGTTGTTAGTTAAAGTAGATTTGGTTGGATGTTTGTCGACTACCTTGGATATTTACTAGGGACCATTTTCCATTAACCAGCAGGTCTACTGGGGGATCCCCCTTCAGGTATCTGGGTTGCCATAATACATGACACCTAATTGCTAAATGTACCCAAAATTTTGGTGGTGAGTGCCCGAGGATGAGTTGAGACTCTTTAATTGTTGAGAGAAATTGTTTTAAGAAAACATTGGAGGAAAGGTGCATTTCGATTCCTTGAAAGGGGGGCTCTATGAAGAAAACAACTAAGTACCACAATCCATTTAAGAAACACATAATGGGAGCTGGAAAAGAGGGTCCTCGACAGTCTATTATGATGGAGGTACAAATCATTTATGCGGAAGGGGGAACATCTACATTGGGTCAGTGACAAGTCTCTACTAAACCTCACAGTGCTTCCAAAGAAACAATGCAGGAAACACTTGCGGTCATAAGGACCCCTATGACATCCTCCCCTTTATTTGTAGACAATGAACTATAGTTACTGGCACATGAGGAATCTTTGAGTTTGGAACCATTGGCAATAAAGAAATCGTTCTTTCAGGGGAGGGAAGTGATGGCCAGGACCAAGCATGGAAAAAATGTGTCGCCACAAAGGAAGAAAGACACAAAATATAAAAAGATTCTTTTATGCATGGGTTTCATATATGATCTGAACACATGCTTTTTGGAGTCACTGGAAGAATCTTTTTACCTTGCTTTTGATCTTTGTTCCTCGGGTGGAAATTTTGGAAATGATGATGAATCTAATGTGCAGGTCCTTAGATGGGAATCACCCATTGTAGCAACACCTTAAACATGATTATGTCTCTTAATGTTTGGGGCTTGGGATCAACCATTAAGAGAAGATCCCTCTGTAATACTGTTCTTTCCAAAAAACCCTATCTTGTCCTATCCCAAGAGACAAATATGGAAAAGGTGTGTGTTACTGGGGCATCGAGGCTCTCTACGGGATTAGTTGCCATGTTAAATCCTCGATTATTTCTACTCAAAGCTTATGGAACAATTGCAGGAATAACTCTAACAAGCTACCTATGGGGATCTCACATGTGTTTGCGTATTCACAATATATATGTGCCCTACAGTCTTTGGAAATTGTTCTAGCAAAGAATGGATTCCTGTAGTCTATTAGGTATTTAATCCCTCATCTTGGCTTTAGATACCAACTTGACAATTGAGGATCGTTAGTCTTGAGGATAGAAAATTAAGCTAGACCCACTCTTTGGTTTCTTCGAGGACTTATTTACTCATAAATTGCTCGAGGACATTGCTTCCTACCCTATTTTCCCAACTTGGAGAAATGGTAGGATAGGGTCTGATGGAATAACAAAAATATTGGAAAGGTTGATGGTTGATTTACATGTGCTTGAAATATTAAATAACCTCTAGTCATGGACATATTTCTCTGAAATTTTAGACCATGATGCAATTTTTTGGGGTGTATTAGGGAAAAGGAATTTGTAGCTTTTCATTTTAAATTCAATCACATGTGGCTCAAGGAAAAGGAATTCGTTGAATTAATTAAATCATTGTGAGCCGTGCCACTAGATTTTTCTTTGGAAAATTCAATGGAGAGGCTCACTTATAAGCTGTGGAGACTAAAACCAAAACTTAGAATTTGGGTTAGAAAACAAATATGGAGCTCTCAAGAGAAATAGCACACATAGATAGGGAGGTAGCAGCTCTAAATGATTTTGAAAACTTGGGCTTCTCTAGAAAAAAATAAAAAGAAAGCACTACTGGAATTATGGGAAAAAAATACAAAATTATGAAATTACAAGAGGACGAATGGACGTTGAAGTTCAAAATGGCATGGGTTGCTGATGGAGATAAGAATAAACTATAATTTCATAGTATTGCATCGAAGTAGGACATGGAAAATTTGATATGGTTCATTAAGGATGGGGATAACATGGCATTTTCATCACAAATGGATATTAAGAGGGGGGTTGTTGATTTTTTCAATAAGAAATTTAGTGGGATAAAGGAGACGAATACAATAGAGCAGATGTGTTTTGCAGACCTCTTCCCAAGCATGGTCGGTGAGGAGGCTCTTGAGATGACGGATATGTCGATTACTTTCCAAGAACTTCAGAATGTCACAAAATCATTAACAAGGGTCAAAATCCCTGGTCTCGATGGCTGACCGATCGAATTATTCACCTATTTCTTCAAACTAATGGGACCAGATCTCTTAGAGGGGGCAGAGGAACCTCATCATTCCAAAAACAAATCAGGGGATATCAATGCTACTTTTATCTCCCTAATTCCTAAAATATCAAATCCTTCTTCTTTTTCTAATTATAGACCAAATTTTTTGTGTAACTCTATACAAAATATGATTTAAAAAGTAATAGATAATAGAATATAAAATATCATATCTTCTCATATCATGTAGGAAAAACTTGGCTTCATACCTAATAGGCATATTTAAGATGTGGTTACAATCACACAAGAATGTATACATTATATGAAAACTTGAAGGTTGAAGTATCACCTCTTAAAAACAGACTTAATCAAAGCATATGATCAGGTGGATTAGGAATGCCTCAGGCTTATTCTTCGCAAGGCGGGATTTTCATGATGACACATTAACTTGATAATGGCGTGCATAACATTAGCCAATATGGTTGTCCTAATCAATGGGAATCCCATTGATTTCTTTCGAATTTCTAGAGGATTGTGCCAAGGATTTGCACTATCTCCCCTGCTATTCATATTGGTAATTGATGGCTAGAGTATAGGAATTTGGCATGCTCATGAGGATGGAAGGATCACATGATGTAAAGTGTCAAAAAATGTCAGAGCTACACATATCATGTTCGCGGATGATTTAATCTGCTTAGGTGCTGCTATGATTGAGGATCAGAGGGAATTCCCTCGAATAATATCCAACTTTGGCAAAGCCTTAGGATTGGTTATGAATAATAAGAAACCAAAACGGATTTTGGATGAGACAAAAGAAAATTCCATTAAGGAGATTGTGTCATTATTCAAAGTGAAATTCAGATCGTTGGAAGGATGGTTTCAATATCTTGACGTCCATTTAAAGCCTAATTGATGTGCGAAGGCGGATTGGTAGTGAATTTTCATAAAATCCAAGGAGAAGCTATCTCTATGGGAAAACAAGTGGTTGTCCATCACTAGAAGACTTGTTCTAATTACTGAAGTTTTATAGTGTATCTCAATATATTGGATTCATCTGTTCCTTTTACCCAAAGTCGTCATTCAAAGACTAAATGCAATAATGTTCTAGAGTGGAAATGGTACACACAAAAAAGTTTCATTTGTTCAATCTTGAAAAATTCACCAAATGTGCAGAGGATGGGGGTTGGGGAATTATGGACACCAAGAGTTTTAATCTTGCCTTGCTCATGAAGAACCTATGGAGAGAATTCAAAGTCTCTGGAAAATGGTATCAAATCATAAGGGAAAAACATCTTAAAAATATAAATTTGGAGGAGTGGGTTAGTCTTGGAGCTCAATAGAAGGAGAATGCATTGTATATTTTCCACAACCTGATGAAATCCAAACCTTGGTTATTTCGTAATTTAAAATCAGAGGTTGGTAAGGGAGATAAGATTGCCATCAGGTGGGACACTATTAAAGGTATAAGTAGGGAACATATCCTTTCTTTGCATATCCTGCATTTTCTCATGACCTCCAACTTTCAATATATTGCTCATCTTGGTTGGATAGGTACTCGTGTCTCTCTGTCCTTGGTAGTATAGGCCTACTAGAGGTCTTTATGGCTGAGTGGGAGAGATATCGTAATCAACTCTACCATGTTGGAGTTGTGTTAAATGATAAAGATGATAGACTTGCTTAGGGAGGTCGATAGGTTGGAGAAAGCATTCCGGCTAATGTGATATACTATTATATTTCCCATGGCCTTATGGATAGTAGCTGTAATGATTGGTTCATGAAAATGTGGAAGTGGGAGGCCCCTCTAAAGCTTAAATGTTTTACTTGGTTCACCTATCACAATAGGATTCTCACATGGAAGAATCTCATGGAGAGGGGCTTTAAGGGGCTATGGACAACTCTTCGTGCAATGTTTCCAATGAAGATGTGATGCACTTATATCTCAGATGCCCATTTGTTGCAGCTACCTAGGAAGGGGTGTCTAAATCTCTTTAATTATCTCCAGTAATTGATAGTTGTTCAATTGGATCATGTCTTTCTCATTGGAAAATAGCTCATCATGCCTAGAAGAGGTTTCCTTTATATATCTCCTGGTGTATTTGGAGGACTAGAAAATCCTACATCTTTGAACAATCGGTTCCAAATGTGAGGCTACTGATATGAAGACTCTGTATTTCTTCATGGAGATTGGAGCACGGTTTCCCATCCCTGCAAGAGGAATATTATCTTTAAGGAAATTAATTTTTCATTGTTGGTGGGTTTCTTTGATGGCGCCTCCTCTAAGGGTATTCATGGTTGCGAGAAATTTATTGTGATGGATCATGGACTGCATTATCACTTCCATTGGTGAGAAGAAGTGGGCTCTAATAACAGAGAAAAATTGATTGCTTTATGGGGTGTTTTGAGGTGCGAGTCTTGGTTGGCAATTGAGGAGATTTGTATCTTTGGATACTCTAAAGCTATGTTATCAGAAATTAGATGGTGGCCATTGTTTCTAGAGAAAAACACATTAGAAATGAGACGGTACAGAAAATGCCATTCCCGATGTCATTCTGGTCTTTGTTGGAGCTAAATTTTGTTTTTTCTGAAATGGATATTTTTTTCTTACAAAGGTTTGATGCCACAATGTTTAGTCATCATCGATTTCTCCTTTGTTACATCTTAGAAACTCTGGTTAAATCTTGTCGCAAAAAAGCATTACGCAAAACACACTGCATGTAGACAGAAAATTGGTTTCATTTTCCAGCTGCGTAGCTCAGAGGAACAATTTAGGATGAATAAATTTTCAATGATTGAAGTAATGATTTGGTATTTTTTTAATGTAAATATTTTAATATCTTTAGTTTCATTTTTATAAATCATGGATTGAAACTTGTAAAACCTGCAAACCTGTGACACCTGCAAATCTGTGAAGCCGGAGCGGTATCAATATGGCTTTTCAATAAATTTTTGGAATGTCTATCTAATGACAAAAACTCAGTTGGGTACTATCAATTATGTTAGATAATTATTGAATAAAACCATTTACGGTCCAATAGGCATGTCTCTGCATGGATGAAGATGGAGAATTTAGCTACCAACAACTTTCTGGAGTGAATGAGATGGTCATTTTATAACTAATATTTTTACTTCTTCTTCTTCTTATATCCATCAATCCTCTATACAAGCTGATCACAGATCTTTCCCCTGTCTATCTCCTATATGCACAAATATACAGTTCCCAACAGAGAGAAATCACCACTCAACATATACTTAAAAGGGAAGATGACATTTCGAGGTATTTAGTTATTTTCATTAAATTTTTAATTTGTTCATTAAAAGAATTTTGAGGTCTAAAATGGGTCTGCTAAGAAAAATGTACAACCAAAATAAATTTTATAAGAACCAATAAGATTCAATATTATGATGTCAACCATGGGAGACAATTCACCATTTTTAGAATTAAAAAGTAAAATATTAAAAAATAATAAAATAATAAAACTATTTTTTCAACCCGTATTTTCAACTTAACTCTCTAAGGTTTTACTCAACTTTCAAGAAGGAGTCTCATTGGATGAAACATTTAATTCCTCATCCAAGGAGTACCCATGTTGCATACTTTTGATAGACACTGTAACATGAAAAGTGAGAAATACATGGAAAAATGTGATTGCAATAACGTTTTTCATGTATTTCTCATTTTTTGTGTAACAAGGTCCATAGAAAATATGCAACATGGGTACTCCTTGGATGAAGAATCAAATTATGCATCCAAATAATATTTCCACTCAAAATTTGTGTAAACCCATAGGGAGATAAGTTGAAAATATGAGTTGGAAAGATAGTTTTTTCTTTTTTCTCTCTAAAATTTGATGATGTAATCTAATCTTATTTTATTATTTCCACTTTTATTTTATAATTTCTTTTAGAGACCCATTTTAGACCTCAAAATTCCCCTAATCATTGGTGTTTTGTTTTGCTGCATGCTAAAACCAATAGTTTATTAATATATTGTTGAATTTCCGTTAACATAATAAAACTGATAGGAAGAAGGATGGGTTTGGAATACTTGGTATTCTAGTAAATGAGTTTTCAAAGAAATTTTAATGTTTTCTCTCTCCTCGTTTCTTGAATGTGAAACCTCAAAACTCTGTTTCTCATCTCGTTGTCATTTCTCGTTTTGTTTCCTATTTCTCATTTTTGATAACATAGCTCTAAATCTATTCTAGATTGGGCTCAAGGCCTCTCCTCATTTGGGACACCCTCACTGCACCATTCGATGCTTCAAACTTGTGCCTTGAAGTAGTCTTTTAAATCAATCTCTTTATACCATATCTATTAGGAGTACTATCAGGCAATTGACTCTCTATTAAAAAAAGGCAGATTTTCTATTCCTACGGTCATCCACTACTCCTTCATTGCTGAAGGCTCTGTCAGAGTGTTCGGGGCTTTTTCCTTCTAGCTGAGGAATCTTTCATTTTTTAGGCTTATTCCTATTTTTGTGTAGGCATAGAGGATCCTTTTTTTAGTCCTTTTGCTAGATTTCATGGATGAGCCTTCTTCATTTGCTTTGTTTTTGCTATATTATTATATCAATGCTAGAGGCTTTGTCTATGAAGACTCTGTTTATCTCTTGCTTCTCTGTGCGAAGATTTTTTTTGTTGATTTCCTCCATTTTTGTTCGCTGGAAAATTATAGATGTTAAATAGTCGCATATGTAATTATGTTTTTCTTGAATGAAAGAATAGTTGTTTTTCTTCCAAAAAAATGTTGTAGTATTTTGGAAATTGTTTAAATGAGTAATAAACAATAAGGGCCTTGATATGAATATCAAGGTCTTGAAGGTTATTTTGAAGAATTTTGATTACCAAATTTTCTATTCCTTTACGCCTTTGGGAAAATTGCTAATCTTATGGTGTTTTGTAGAAGAAAAATATAAAGAGTTGACATTGAGATTTCAAAACTTGAGGCCACGATATGCTTCAACGTGCAGTGTGGAGAAAGAAGGAAGGAGACACTACCATCCCAAACTTTAATGACTTTGTTTGCAAATGACAAATGATGAAGCATGATTGTGGCTTCTTGGTCATTCGAAGAGACATTATATGATCTGCCCATCCTACACATGAAGCTTCCTTATTATGTTTTAAATTTTCTCTCTAATTTCTTACTACACCCCACTATAAGTTTCTTTTGTAATGTATGAATGGATGCCAATTGGAAACTAAGCCTAAGGGTTCACCTTTTCTTCAACCTCGAACAACTAGTGTCATCTCAGAATCTGCGTAAACCCTACCTCTGTAATGTCTCAGAAAGTACTACACTGCAATGGCCGATATAACATATATCATCCATGGCAGAAGAGATTATCATATTATCAGTAGTATGTCGACAGAACTGAAGCTGCATGGCTTTCTAATAAATGGAAAGTAGCGAGTTTGTAGTTTGCGTATGTAGTGAAGGAATTGAATAAAATTCGAGATCGATTTGGATTTCTTTGTTTATCTAAAATTTATTTTATAATTGTTCGTTGGTAATAGTATAATTGGAAAAAAGTCATATTGGCAAGCCCTTGTGTATTTAAGTGATACAAAATCAATACCATGACATGTCCCAGACATGATCATGATTTAAACAGGAATGCAACAAATTACAGAGATAACCATAAATACAGAGATGCAGCGGAAATAATGCTTCATTTCATTAATGTAAAATACTGAAATATGCTTACAAATAGAAATGGAAATAAACCAGCTAGGGCGATGTTAGCTTATCTCTGAGAAGAGATGTGGCAGCTACATGCCTTTGAATTGTGTTACAATGAGGCTCGAGGCCTATTTATTGCTAAGAAACAATGGAAAGCCCTAAACATCCAAAAAACTAACCCTAGAAGATGAAACACCAAACTGTGGGCTCAACTTCCCAAGGTCGTAACTTTTGTGTACGATCTTCGTTTGACGTGCACCATAGCTCATTAGAAAGATCTATCTGATGATTACAACTTTGGGAAGAGCAACATCAATCCATAGACCCATGTTGCTCCTAGTTTTCACAAAAAAATGTCGTTTAGGGTCTCAAAATGGCTCTTGAAGTTCAGGACCCGAAAAGCTGCTAAAAATAGTAAATTGTGCTACAATTAGGGAAACTGAAAAGCTGAAAGAGACAATTGTGGGGTTCCAAGTGGGATAGATGGGTGGCCACCAACATCCACCTGGATCATTCCTCCCCTCTTAAGAAGCAATGGTCCCCATTGCGTTGAGTTCCTAACTAAGATGAGGAAACGTCTGCTTAGTTGGGTCCTTGGTGAGCTGTTCTGTGATCTCTGATGTGGCCAGTAATGTTGGGAAGCATGGTCGAGGGTGGTAAACATTGAACACATGCTGCAAGTAAAGGAATGAGGAAATGTTGTGCTCCAAAGCATTGTTTTCCACAACCTTATTAATGGTGTAAGGACCATGTCTGAGTGGTCTGAGCTTCTGATGGGTTCTGGTAAAGCGTTGTTTCTGCAGATGTAACCAAACATTGTCACCCACCTAAGACTTGTGTGGTGCCCCTGTGGGTGAGGAGAAGTTGTTCCCGTGTTCTTTCATGGCCATATCCCTTTGCTGTTGCTGCTACTGGGTGGAGAAACCCTTCACGGTGGTCATGGATGTGGCGACAATCTTCCGTTTACTTTGGGGGCAAACCAGACAGAAAATGAATTTCCTAGTATGGGAGATGAGTTTCCTGCCTTTATTATCAGAGATCAAAGAGGTGGCGATAAGTGGGGCTACCTCTAGCATCCTGTATGATGAATTACCTGAAGTAATAATAATAGTGCAAGGCCTTGACTCATACACAACATGTCGCCTCCACAAGTATGGTTTGCCAAATAGTGTTGGCCGAATAAATCATTCTTTCAGACAAGACCGATCTCCCTAATATCGAATGATATCTAGCAACAAAGAGCACAAGAAAATCTACTTTTCTCTAAACATGTTTCAATTCATAAATGAAAACTAAGAGGTGTAACAGACCCTACCTCGGTCCAACGCTTGTTTGTGGTAGTTTTATCCCAACAGCTTCAAGCAGT
>APFE031108741.1:31630-70279 GCA_000404065.3 Pinus taeda
ATCATCGAGATAAGGCTACACAATGTGCTTGATGTCATGAAACGCATAAGACATAGCTCTTTGAAAAGTTGCTCCAGCGTTCTTCAATCCAAAGGGTAACTTGCAATAAGAAAATGTCCCCCATGGACAGATGAATGTCGTTTTTGGTTGATCGGCAGGTAGAATGTTAATTTGATTGTAAGCAGGAAAACCATCCATAAAGGAGAAAATTTCACCGCTGACACAATCATCGATAATTTTATCGATATAGGGTGTGGGATAATTGTCCTTGGGACAAGCACGATTAATATCCCTATAATAAATACATATTCTTATTGTCCCTTATTTTTTAGTAGCTGGAACAATATTCGATACCCAATCTGTCAAAGAAATTGGATAAATGAAACCTGCTTTAAGTAATTTCTCAACTTTTGCATTGATGGTAGCACCATTTCGTGGGTCTATCTGATGCAAACATTGTCAGACGGGTTTAGAATCCAGGTAAGTTTTGATCTCATGAACAACGATTGAAGGATCAATTCCTGGCATTTCTTCATAGGACCAGGCAAACACATCACGAAATTCTTGGAATAGGGCTTTATATGTTTGGACTTCAGTGTCTGTACAAGAAGCACCTATGTGAATGTTTTCAACAATCGCAGGCTTGACTGAAATGTCGATAGGAACCGTTCGAGAAATATTGGCTAAATTTTGTTCGGAATTAGGATGTTTCAATGGATTCTGCAATTCTTTGACATACTCAGTGGTAAAAATAGATGAAAAATCATTTTCAAAATGATCAATCTCAGGTAAAAACGAAGATCGATGATGAAGATCTTCCCATGGTACCGCATCAACAGACAACAATTCCCGAATTTGTTCATCAGTATGAACGGTTTCAGAAAAGGTTGTTGAATCTAAGGTTGAGATTGAAAGTGATTTTCCATGGATCTCATTCACTAGATTAAGGTTGGTTGAACTTGAGCCGGAAAACAACTGTACAACATGATAAGCAACTTGAAAGGGACTCAAAGGCATGGCATCACCAAGAGAGTCCACCTCGGAATCGAATGGAATGATCCAAGGATCGTTAAGAACAATGGATTGTGATGAAATCATATGAATATTCATGAAAGGAGACAGTACGTTGGGAGGAGGAAATGAAAAAGTTCCGAGTAAACCCGAATCTTTAACTAATCCTACCCCAACATCCTTATAAGGGATAATAGTTTTTCCAACATATTGAATACTCTCAGTAGAGGATGGGTCGAACGAAAAGTAGGTTAACTGATCTATTATAATGATATTTCCATTGTGTGGAAACTTAATAAGCCGAAAGACTGATGAAACAACAACAGTCATGGTGTAAGACCAGCTACGACCCAAAAGAAGGTTGTAATCCAGAGGGCCATCAACCACCTCCACATCTAGATTAACAGTTTTTCCTTCTACCCCTATAGGTAAGTCCTGCAAAATGCCATAAGGATGAAACCCTCAACCATCAAAGGCCTTCAGAATCATCGGGGATTGATTAAGTGTAGGAGAACCAAGGGTTTTCCAACACTCTATCGACATAATACACGTTGAAGCTCCCTCATCAATCACAGTCCTAAAACAAGGTTTGTTTTTTACTAACACTGGAATCTGGAAAGCCATTTGATGAGGTAAATGAGGTGTACTATTTTATAAATCGAATACTATGAGGTTTGAGTCCTGAAGATCAACAGCTCCTATAGCCGACAATAGCATTTTACACTGTGCTAGACATTATTGTAGCACTTCGAAAGCCGACATTGCTGAAGGAGAAACAACTAAATCTTCAACAATTTTATAGTTCTGAGCAGCTCTCGCATGTGGATTGAAAGCTGACTTTCGATGTATACCCTTAGCGGGCGCTTTGATTACTAAGTCGGGATTTGGTTTCTCGATCTGTAGTGGATAAGAACCAGACGGAGCTGAGGTTGATGGATTGGAATGAGAAGATTCTGCTTCCTTACCACCAATAGGACTCTTACTTCCATAATCTTGCGATCGTGTCACAATCCTTAAATGTGACATCATCATTATGGGCTCTTCTGAGGCACTAGAGGAAGAACCTATCATCTTACTGTCTTGACTTGGAAAAGGATCCTTCAAAACAGCAGGTGTTTGCAAACCTTTGACGATTTTCGCAACCTCGGCACAATGTGGACAATCTCTTGTAAAATGCTCCTCATCGCAGATGAGACAAGGATAGCGAGGTTTACTTTTCTTGTCAGTAGATTCAGGTTTATCGGATTTCTCCTTCGAGTTTTACTTATTCTTCTTCTTGCCTTTCTTCTTACCGTTAGATTTTGATTTGGCTGTAGAAGATTCTACGACATGAACATCGGCAGAAATTTTAGTTGAAGACTCTCCCTTCAAGGAATCTGGTAAAGTTATAATATGAGAAGAATTCTTGGAGGATTTCTTATTACTCTTGGTATTAACAATACCAATCATACTGCCAGCGGCATGAGACCCTGAGGGAGGTGTAGTTATTTGATTTTGTTTCGGAAGGTTGGGGATTTTCTCGTGTAACGTACATGACTGCATATAAACTAAGTCAAGGTAATGAGCTTGAGCAATTACTTGCTCTTCGGTAACTACTCCTGCCTTGGCTACATCTTCAATTATTTTAGGTAATAACGATTTTACAAACCATTTTGCCAAAATTTGGTCTGGGATAAAAACTTTCACTAAACAACGTCAACGTCGCCATTCATGAATATGGTCTAAAATATATGTGGACCTCGACTATTTTAATGAATTTAATAATTCCGTTCCATTGTCATATCGGATTGGTAGTTGAAAATGAGTAAGGAAGGAAGTGGCTAACTGACTAAAATTATAAAAAGAGCCTCGTGGCAACTCAATGTACCACTTCGCGGCAAGGCCAATCAAAGTGCGTTGAAAAAGACGAAGACAAATTGAATCATCTATAATGGAATTTGATGCACACCAGAGATGGTAAGTCATCACATGATTAGACGGATCTTCTCTTGACTTCCCCTCAAACTTTGGTATATCACTGGGCAACTTATTCGGCATTGGTGGCTAAAACGGAAGATAATTAATGAGATCGTTCATAAGGTGCGACAAGTTAGGCAAATCCAAAGTTGCTATAAATGGTAACTGACGGTTCAGATCCCAAAAACTTGGGGTCGTAAGACCAGCCCCAGGAGGAGGATATCTAGGATAACTTGGTATCAGATTTGCATTTGGGATATTATATCCTCCTCGAAAACCAGGATTAACTGGACCATACTGGGGTTGTTGAGTTTTTTGATAAGTATACCCATGGTACGGTTGACACTGATAAGCCGGGTTCTGCACAGCAGGGCCGAATTGGTACTGCCCCTGGTACGGTTGATAAGTAAATTGGGGTTGACTTGTGACAACCGTACTAGGCCCAGGTTGTCCTACAGGCATCGAAACCGGAGTCTGGACTGTAGGGCCAGACTGAGGTGAAGATGCTTGAGGAGTTGATACAGGAGCAGTAGAAACTGGAGCTGCTGATACTCCAGAAATAGGTGGGGTGGATTGAAAAGAGGCCGCAGTAGTTGCAACAGACGTTTGGGACGGAGTTCTAGGTGAACTAGGCCTAGACTGATGAGCTACCCCAGGTGTAGAAGTTTGAGTAGTAGGCTGGACAGGTTGCGGGGGTGAACCATAAATAAAAGACTGTCCAGATTGAGATGACAATTGCACACTAGGTTGTGGAGTCTGTTGATCCCACACCACATTCATTCCGGGGTATGGACCCATAACAGGTTGAGCATATTGAGGACCAAAACTAGGTTGAGTGTAAGGTTGATAATTATACGGTACATTTCCCAGTTCTTGAACAAATGATTGACCTAAAGGTGGTTCAAAACCTTGAGGTTGGTATTGACCTTGAGGTTGGTACTGACCTTGAGGTTAGTACTGACCTTGTGGTTGGTTATGACCTTGAGGTTGGTACTGACCTTGAGGCACATATTGATACTGGGGTTGACCTTGAGGTAAATATTGGTACTGGGGTTGACCTTGAGGAAAATACTGTCCTGTAGGGATATACTGTCCTTGAGGTTGCCCCCCAAGCAGTAATGGACTACCTTGAGGTTGCCCCCCAGGCGGTATTTGAGTACCTTGTGGTTGCCCCCCAGACGGTATTGAACTACCTTGAGGTTGCGGATTAGGAGTAGTACCAGACATCACAAGAATCTCTTTGACAATTAATGGTTTAGTTCCGTTATTACCAGGAGATACTACATATTCGATGTGTTGAGGAGATGCTCCTGAAAACGTACCAGATAAAGACTGATATCTAAGAGGAACAGAAGGACCGCCATGTAAAAATGTTTCCGGCGTTTGAGAAAACAAGGATGGTTGTCTCGACATATTCAAAGGAGGATAATAACCTCTGGGTGTTGGATGGAAAGGAAATCGAGGTGGTGAAGACACGAGACCTGGATTTTCTAAGAAATTAGTCAAAGAAATATACCAAGCGTCACCTCTAATGGGACCATAGAAAATGGATTCACGCTCCCCGAGTTCGATAGTTGGTTGATTTTCAGGGATGCTTATACCTTCGTTCAGACTCGAACTTACAATTTCTTCTATGGAAATGAGTCCAGAAGGAAGATTCTTGGTAATGATATTTTCTACCCTGGGTGAACTATGACCACTAGAAACAAGAGAAGTAAATCCCGAAGATGGAGTAGCAGTAGGTTCAGTTTTAGGTTCTTTGGCTAATGAGCTAGTAGGAGTGATACTACTAGTCACCTCGAAAAATGAAATCGGTTCAGAAGTATGTTATGTTGCATGAACTAGATGATCAGGATGTATGATTAACGGAGAATCTCCAGCCTCCGGTGACCCAACCCTACTTTCACTAGGTGTGACAATAGCTCGCAGCCCTTCAAGTTGACTTGGTGTAAATTCAGGAGGCTGCCCTCGAAGTCGACGGGATTGTCTCGGTAATTCAGCCATAATTAATTATTTAATTAATTCACGCAAAAACAAAGAAAATCTCAAGAAAACCACCTAAAGTCTTTAAAGAACCAAATAATTGGAAGCACACGTCTAATAAATCTAGGAGATCAAACCACACAAAAACATTATCTTTGCGGTTCAAAAACACTAGTTAGTGATGAAATCCAACGTCGTAGAATTCAATACAGAAATGGCGGTTGGAACAATTACCTCGACAACCTGCTTAATGAAACAGACTGGCACACGTTTCTCCACTATAATCGTCTCGAGTGAAGATAACCCCCCAGAGAGTCCAAGTGAGTCTAGTTGACGTCTGCTCTAGGTACAGTGGGAGCTTTCCTCCACCGTCACTTAGGAAAGAATGATAAAGATTATGGTCACTAAGGTCACCAACAGAAATGAATATACCTGGGGGAATAGTCTACGATCCGATACGCACGCAAGGGCAGAGTAACAAGCTCAATCCCCTTGAAGGCTCCTTGACATAATCCAAGGTTTACCAACAAGTGACCCCAGGCTCCTCGACAATGGCCAATCCGAGGTTTACCATTTTTAAAATGTGAATATCTTCTATTGTTCCCAATGAGGAAGGATTGATTCCCACACTGGTTAGGATATGATCTCGTGCTTCTCCTTTAAGAGAAGCTTTCCTAGAGCATAGATGTAACAATTGGAATTTCTCCCTATCGCAAGATCGACTACTTGTTTGTTTAAACTATCTTGGAGAGTTAATTACTCCCTACTCCAAGATACTAGCCTAAGCTATGTTGGTGAAAAGATCCCTAGAAACTTTATGGTGTGAGGACTCGACTCCAAAACACTAAAAAATGCACCTAAGATGATAACAATTCCTTTTCCTTTTCAATGAATTTCTAGCTAAGGAAGAGTTGAAAATTCAATGCTTTGAACATCAAATCTTTCTCTTAACATACAACTGAAAGGAAATCTTTTTGTCTTTTTCAAAGAACTTTAAAACAAGACTACTAATCACGCCCACGAAAAATACCTTTTCTTTTCAACAATCAAAAACTACAAGAACAAACAATTCTTTTAAGAGAGCTTTTAAGATTTCTAGAAAAACTCTAAAAAACTATTGAAAACAAACTTTTCAACAAGCTTCTATAATTTCTATGAAAAACTCAAAACTATAATCTAATTTTGAGATCTAAACGAAAAAATGGATTGAAAAGAAACTTGAAATGTTTTTGAGGATGCTTAACTTAGTCTTTCAGCTAACTAAGGATCAATTTGTTCATCTCAAAAAACTAATCACAAACACCCAATTATGTTTTAATAAAAAGTGAAATTCGAAACTTTCAATCAAGTTTAATCAAAGTTTTGCAAAATAGACAAATGGGATCTAGCTCTCTTCAAGGATAGATTTCATGAGCTAGTCAAACTCAGCAAGAAGACCAGAGAGACCAGGGTGATCTAAGGCTCTAAGGCTTTGGATCTCTGAGCTACTACGAAGACCAAGCAAAAAATCAATCCAACAGGCAAAACTTCTAGAAAATCACTTCAAACCAGAATGTCAATGAAAATTAACTCACAAGGATCTTTTGTCAAGACAAGTGAAGGTCTGGGCATAAACTAATAGCTATGGACAGAAGCTAAACCTAACTGGGTGGATGGATCTTAGGTTTTTCAAACTTTTGACAGGGTCTGCAGGCCCCCAGTAGAACCAGGTGCGGTGCCACTCTGTGTTACACTGTAACAGTGCGGACAGGTCCGCACTGTAACTAACGCAGAAGGTGCGGTCCTCTTCCAAAATTTCAAAAAATAAAAATCAAACTAGGATCTAACAACTACCCAAACTCACACATGAAGGCAAAAACAGAAACCAAAACTCAAGTTTCTCAAGTCAAAGCAAAGACAAATCAAAAACCAAACCAAACCAGTCCCCAGTGGAGTCGCCAATTTGTTGGCCGGATAAATCGTTCTTGCAGACAAGACCGATCTCCCTAGTATCGAATGATATCTAGCAACAAAGAGCACAAGAAAATCTACTTTTCTATAAACATGCTTCAATTCATAAATGAAAACTAAGAGGTGTAACAGACCCTACCTTGGTCCAACGCTTGTTTGTGGCAACTTTATTCCAACAGCTTCAAGAAGTGCCTTTTTAATAACCTGCATTCACAAACAAACACACATCAAAGAACACCTGCATATATATTATAATAAAACATGTTCATTATGAAGATCAAGGAGCTCATAAAATAAACCTTTAGAGACAGTTCATTGAGAAAAACAAACTTGATTGTATTAACTTTATGAATAAAAGAACCTTACAACCTTTGCCTTGATGTTGCACAAGTTTTTTCGAGGGTCCAGCAGGAGTCTCCTCTAATTTGACAAGCCTCACTTCCCAAATGACATGAAAGGTATGTGATCTCTCCTCTCACAAGCTCAAAAAGGAAGTCTAATTCTAGCAGCATTTGCCCTCAAGAATCTTCAGCTTTCAACTTCTCCTACAACCAACCCAATGCCTGAATTTATAGTGCAAATGGAGGAAGTTGCAAGTCCACCATTCAAGGGATAAGTTCCTCCTTCAATGGGATAAGCACCTCATATCATGGAGTTAGCTCCCTTAGTTATGGAATGGATGAACCAAGGTGGAGTAGACTTTCCAGCGCAATATTCCTTCTAGAAGTGTCTAGAAGTGACCCAAGCTGAGTTTTTAAGAATGAACTCACGCCTTTTTAACTTTTACAGGGGTTTGCACCCATTACTCAATAGACAGAGTGGTCAGGTTCGCAGTAAACATGACCATTGGGTGCGGCACCACAGGCAATCATAGGAGAAACTGCGAAACTAGGATGTGAGATATTTTTAAGGTCTTTCTCCCATTTTCAAAGCTTGACATGAAGAGCTGAGGCTTAATACTTGCAAAGGAGGTATGTATGAGTGTTGATGGACTCACACAAACTGTAGAAAGTCATGGTGACAATTTTTTGTGTAACAAATAGTACATCACAAACATCCAGAGGTGCAACATCACACAATACCTCACCTGTGAAGGGTTTAATGTTGTAGGGAAGGTGGCACTGCTGGTTAACTCGGAGATCTCATCCTTAGTGTTATAGACATATTTGGGCACTACAAACCCAATCATAGATGTCCATAAACCAAGGGCTTCTGAGTCCCTAAAAGTGTTGTTTCACACCCTAAAGGAACAAGGTCAACTGATTACATCATCTCCCAGAAGTTCTCCACAGAAAACTACTCAGAACTGGTCAAAACTGGACCATATAGACTGCTCAGTGCTAAGGGTGTGATGCATCTCACCTGCCACATGCAAAAAGTGTGACGCATACTAAAAATCCCTTCTATAGGGTGCGATGGGTGAGAGTAGACAAATGGCAGAGACAGTTTGCAAGATCGATGATCATGGAATCTTCCAGAAACTTCTCCTGTGACACTTGCCTCTCTGAATTCGCCCAAGGATGAGTAAGAGATCATGAATCTCCAAGTGGAACCAAGAACTATCAGAGAGAGGAAACTAACGAAAATCCCAGAAGCTGACTCATCCCCCTCCAAACATCTATATATGGATACCTCATCTTAGAGGTCTGGAGGCTAGAATTTTGTATCTTGTAAGGAAGTGATGTTGCTTTGTTGGTGGAATATCATAGTGTTGGGTGATCTAAGCTTTTCATGAGGTGAAGAAGGGCTTTCATGCTAGAAGCATGACATTGGGTCAGATCAATGGGTTGTAATCCTCTCATCTAATCTTTATATCAATAACGCTATTCATATTTTCCTCCACATTCTTGTATGTTTGATGATATATGAATTTGTGTGGTCAATATATATCTGGTCCTATATTGTTTATGACCGTAGATCTCTATGCTTTTAAGGTATTATGCTTCTTTGACTTTACAGGTACTCTTTGAAGCGGGGTAATCAAGGAAGGAGCGGCAAAGATCTGTCATAGGGGAGAAGGAATAAGCAAGGAACCAAGTGAAAGATCGAAGTTGGTATTCTTCACTCTTCTACTATCTACTTCTCATAAAGAAAAACAAAAGTGGCTTTAGTTTGTTTGTTTCTAAGATAGCTACCCATCTTAGTGGGACTAGCAACTCTGCATAGACACTAGATTTCTTAATAAAAACATGGTGACTTCGCTGGGGAGCGAATAACTTGTTTGCTTGTCTATATTTGTTTGCTTTATAAACTACAGATGGAGCCTGAAGTCAAGCCAGCTAGCCTTCGAACTGCATTTTCTATGCAAGTGCAAAGTAGATCAATGCTGCTTCAGTTTATCTCTAATTTTTGTTTATAAACTGAACAATTTATTTACAAACATCCTAATTTCCCTGGTGGTGGCTCAAGTAACCTCATTAGATCAGCCCCTATGATTGGTATTTACTGACTATCATTAGCTCGGCCTAAATCCTTGAACTAAACTATAAACTGTGACCAAGAACCAAGTTGAAGTCTCATCCCTAGACCATCGCACCTTCTCCTCTTGGGGATCTAGATGCATCACACCTCCCATGTGTAGTAGGTGATATGCATTGATGTTTCCCTGCGTTACAGGTGCGATGATCAGGTAAGACTATTTCTGCTTCCAGATTTTGGTTTTTGTTCACTCTCTTCAGCTTTATTTAGGAGTTTTGCTGACTATGATCAGTATACCACTGTCGAAACACTCTTCCTTTGCATGATCTAGCCTCCATTGTACAAAGAACTGTAAATGTTTTTTATGTATTGTTTTCCATTTACAGTCCTCCTTTACAAAGAAGTAGCTTAGTCGAACTATCATCTTTTGATTTGGAAGTGTCGCAAGTGTCATTTTCAGTGAAAGAAAATAATCTTACTGTTCTTAATGGTTGATTACAATGTTACTCTTGTATTTGGTTTGAATTAATAGCTTTTCATGTGTCGAAAGCAGTTTTCTATTCGAAATTGCAAAGTGTCATCATAATCTTCCTTTCGTCTTTTGAAGAGAAAATTGTTAGTACTGTCGCTTTGAAAAGATAATTCAAATTTGTACTTAGCATTCTTTTTGTCATTCACACCTTAAGAAAGCATAAACAAATACATGCATGTGCATTTGCATTTAGACTGCTTGTTGATTTTGATTTAGGACAGTGCATCTAGTGTGTGCTCTCTGCTCTATGTTGAAAGAATCTTGCTTCTCATTCCTTAGTGGCTAGGATTTTCATTGCAAAAAGAAGATTAAACAATTGTTTATCATCTTAGATTTCATTTTAGGAATTGTATATCTACATCACACGGTGAACCTGAAAGGAAATTTTTTTAAGAAAGATCAACTGTAAAATAAATTCAATGAACATAAAAACGCTTTGGAACCTGACGCACAATATTTAGAAGTCTAGGCTAGAGACGTATTCCAGTGTTGTAAAGCCTAGTAACTATCGCTTTCATCGTAGGTTGGGTGATTCCTCCTCTTTGAGACATCAAGTGCCAGTACGAACTTGTGCTCCCACATACCGTCGAGTATATATTGGGAGACGACAATAGGCTATATCCTTTATCCTTAGGAAGCCATGTCTGCCACGCTATCGATTGCAATGCACTGAACACAACATTCGGGAAGATTGACTGCCGTATCATCAAAATTATTTTGCAGTTTTGTGATTGGTTTGGTAATCTCTCTGTCTAGACATCCAGAGTAGTCTCTTTCATTCCTTTTCAGACTCCTTAAAGGAAACGGTCCATCTGAGCACTTGTCACTTCAGGATCATTAAAAATTGAAGGCAACTAGAGTCATCTTTAGCTTTTTCTCAAATCTTAAAAATTGAAAAACAAAGTTGTGTCAAAGCGTCATAAAATTTATTTTAATTGGAATAACGTCACTGTTTCCTCATTGGTCTTAGGTTGAGAAAATGGAGTCCACCAACCAAGCATTTCCCCTTGGGGGAACTTAGTCCTTTATCCTCTTGGGGAGATGTTGGTGCACCTCATATGGCCACATTGTCCCTCCCAGGACTGACAATTGACTTGCCAATATGGCACTTCTCGACCTCTGTCATTCAAACCACTGCGATTCCTAAGCAATCAAGTCAGCAACTAGGTGATACTAGAGTTACCCCCCAACCTTTTGCTTCGTTTGTTTCTCCCTCCCCTCCTTCCTCTTTGCTTGGTGAAGCTAGAAAAGCTAAAAACCAAGTAACTGAGAAGAAGAAGAAAGGGAAGGAGAAGAAGAAGAAGGAGCCAAAGGCAAAAAGGGGCAGACCATGCATCATCTCAAAAAAATCCACACACTGCACCATCCAAACCTAAATCTCCATGTGTCATTTTCAAAGGAGACCACTATCATCGAGATTGTCCTTGCATCCCTCAGATCTTAAGGGACTGGTCTCCTCGTTTGCACAATCCGGTGTCGTCAACCTTTGACAATCATGTTGAGAGTACACCGTCGACTAGTGAAAATGAAGTCTTTGGGTAGAAAGGAAATATAAATTTCCTTGTAGGCTGTGTGAAGGCGATCATGCCATCCACCATTTCCCCTTCCTGGACGAGGCTAAAACAGTCTTGGATAACCGTCCTGCTTCACCACTACGGCTTCCTCCTGGATACAAGAAACTCTTGCCGAGTCCATCACTAGTTGAAAATCTGAGTGACACACCTTTGTGGTCATTCGAAGCATCTATCATTAAAGATAAACCCTCTAAGTCTACACCAGAACAAAGTCACAGGGTCGAGACAACAGTCAACCCAGTCTTGTCTTCAGAAGGTCCACCTTCAGATGATACAGTCATCGAAGAGAATGAGAACGGCACCGTTCAAATTCTTTTCGTAAACACAGATTTTGATGAACATGGGGGCAATCTACCTGTTCCTTGGCCGTAGGAAGGAAGTTCATCAGAGTCGTATTTGGTCGTTTATTCGGTCCCACCTCCGAGCGACCTAGTCATTTCCTTCGACTGGAATCTACTAGGCAGACCCCGTCTACCGTCTAATGTACCATTCCGAATCATTATACAAGCTTATAGAATGGTCATGGTCAGTATTATCATAGATGAAGGGGGTTCTGTGAGTATCCTTTCATCAACTGCTTGGAAAGCGATCTGTTCGCCATCGCTTCTTCCTGAGATGCAAAATTTGGTAGGTTTTGACAAAGGAACCAGCCGACCGTTAGGGATCCTTCCAAGTTTTCCTATAACTTTGAGAGGGAAAGCTGTTTATCTAAATGTAATGGTAGTCGAAGGACCTCTAGATTACAATCTACTCCTTGGGCGTGACTACATTTATAGCATGGGAGTCATTGTCTCCTCACTCTTTCGAGTAATGTGTTTTTTTCATGAAGGCAGAGTGATCTAGCTCGTAGACCAGCTTTCATTCCCCAGCTCACACATAGTTAATCGTCAAATGCCATCCCTAGCTAGTCTTTTCATGCAAGGAATGTCTCATCAATCTCCAGTTCGTCCACCTGATGAACACGAGTAATTCGGTGAATATGATTGAAACCCAGGGGGCATGCACCCTGGTCTGCTTCAGTAGGAAAACCTTGGGTATAAGGTAAGTTTCCGCGGAGGATTATGACTAGTTTGACACACCCGTCCATTTTGGAAAATGGGATTAGACCAAAATAAGATTCCCTTGTCAAATTTATGTGAGTGGAGGCATCTACGCCATTCACCTTTGTCTATTTCGATATACATCACCAAGGAAGTGTTTTGTCTGCAAATGCGGATGGCACAATCTTGCAAATGTGAGAAATTTCATATGGTAACCTGGAAACTCTACTCTGTATGTTAAAGGGTATGCCTTTCCTGATAGAGCAAATGCTTTGTTTGCAAATTGAAGGGTAACCTGGAGACTCTACTTCATTATACCTGTGGGCATGCAAACCTTTTTGCATGCGAGTGAAAAGCAACCATTTATTTTCTTAGTTTGTAGATTCTCAACCCTTTAAACTCATAGGATTTGTCGTTCTTAGCTTACATAAAGAAAGGATACGGATCAATGTTTCAAATGGTGCAAGCTCCTTAAAAATTGAACCTATCTGTGAGACATCCTTATTATACGGCTGGCACGAGCAATTTTACGCAAAGTTCAAGCTTGTTAAAAATTAAACCTAAGCAATGAGCATATGTTCCACTAGAGTTTAGGCTCATTAAAAAATGAATCAATACCCGGTAAATAACCATTGTGAAATGCATTATCATCAGCTTTTGAGCCTTGGTCGTGTTCTTACAATCACCTCCACTCTGTTTCAGCTGATCACATGCCTCCATTTGATTGTTTATCCTTTTGAGGAATAACTGCGACGAGTGATTCTATTAGCCATCCTTGTAGCACTGCCGTGATTGGAAAATTCCAAACCTTACATGGAACTAGTTGCTACCCGAAAATATCACTCGTTCCTCAAAAATGAGTCTCCTTTAAGCTCTTTTCATCCAACTCATAAAATATGAAAATATTGCTGATCAATTGGCCTCTCCAGCTCGTTAAAGCTATTGGAATTTCTATCCCTCTTCTAGATTTTAATCTTTTTAGACCTGAGGGATTATTACATAAAAAGATTGAGCGCTTGTCTTGTTCGGCTCGTTAAAACTATCTAAAATTCATCCCTTTCAGATTATTTTATACTTTTTCAGACTTAAGGGATTATATGACGAAAAAGGATTATTGGAGTTTCCTTTTCGTCCCTTTTCAGACTCTCTAAAATTGAAAAATGATCGACTTGTCTTTGTCATTAAACTCGTTAAAACCAATAGTGACAAACTTGTCTATATAGAGAAGAATGAGTTTCACTGTCACTAAGCTTGTTAAAACATAGGGACGGGTTTGCCTGAAGGGAAAATTATAGAACAAGCATATGTTATCCTCCTCATGCTTGACAGAAATAAAGAGGTACTAGTCAGCAATGACTGGGGAAAAATTGGGAAGAAAACTTGAAGAAACTTTATTGGTAGCAAGTCGCTCTTGAACATGACACTTTCACTCCATCACCATGATTGAGTTGGGTTGGGTTATTTTATTCACCGGCCATATCACCATTGGTCCACTGTACCATCCATTTTTTGGGGTTAACGCTACCGATCCATTTCAGTGTCGCTGATATGTTCAAGAGAAGTCGCTAAGAGGATTCACCAACCCAGCTTGTGTCTCATCCGCTGCAATACCTTCACCCTTCATTCTTTCATGATCACCACCTTGAACCTTGTATCATCAGATCATTTTCACCTCCACAAGATCATTTTCTCCGTTCCGTGTCATAGATGTGGGATTCATTAAGGCCCTCCTACGATGGGTCACTTCTTGGTTATGTCAGCTCATTATCCAAGAAGTCGACTTAGGAACAACCCTTTCGTTACTTTGAAGCTTGCATGCCTCAATGGCAAGTTTCTCACTTCCGGCAACATGTTTACATCAATGGCCTTCGAGCAAAAGATTTTGCGTGGTGTTCAACACCAAGTCCCATTTTCACACCACGTGAATTGTACTATCATACCTTGAGGGTCATCATCATTGTCAGTGATTCCTCTTCTGCCTGTTAACAACTTACATCATTGGTTGGTAATCAGGCGATGTCTTTCCATGTTCAACTCCATAACTTCTTTTCACATGGATTGACTTGTACTTCAGGCAAATATTGAACAAGTTTGAAGACCCCGGATCTAGTTTCATCCATTCGTGCTGCGATATAGTCAGGAAAATAAAGACATAAAATGTACATCATTGCTGCATAGATGATCATATTAATCAAAGGATGATGGCTCTATTAGAATCATCAGTTTGCCACACAAGAAGTTGTCTATCCTATGTACATGAAAATGAATTTATAAAGTTGAGCACGAGAATGCCCGCCTCAGCTAGATCATGAAAAATATTACGAGGATAATGTATTTTTTGTATCTTATTACAGGTCGCCTTCTAGTTCAAAAAACATTGGATCCTCATGATAAAGCATTTCACCCGACATCAAAAGATTTTCAACCTCATGATTTAGGGGGCAATTGTTATAGACATATTTGTGCACTGCAACACGAATCATATATGTCCATAAACCAATGGCTTCTGAGTCCCTAAAAGTATTGTTTCACACCCTAAAGGAACAAGGTCAGCTGATTACATCATCTCCCAGAAGTTCTTCACAGAAAACTGCTCAGAACTAGTCAAAACTGGACCATACAGACTACTCAATGCTAAGGGTGCGATGTATCTCACCTGCCATATGAAAAAAGTGTGATGCATACTGAAAAGACCTTCTGTAGGGTGTGATGGGAAAGAATAGACAAATGGCAAAGACAGTTTGCAAGGTGGATGATCATGGAATCTTCCAGAAACTTCTCGTGTGACACTTGCCTCTCTAAATTTGCCCAGGGATGAGTAAGAGATCATGAATCTCCAAGTGGAACCAAGAACTATCAGAGAGAGGACACTAATCGAAATCCCAGAAGCTGACTCACCCCCTGCAAACGTCTATATATGGATCCCTCATCCCAAAGATCCGGATGCTAGAATTTTGTATCTTGTAAGGAAGTGCTATTGGTTTCTTGGTGGAATATCATAGTGTTGGGTGATATAAGCTTTTCATGAGGTGAAGAAGGGCTTTCACGCTGGGAGGATGATGCTGGGTCAGATCAATGGGTTGTAATCCACTCTTCGAATCTTTATATCAATAAATCTATTCAAGTTTTCCTCCACATTCTTGTATGTTTGATGATATATGCATTTGTGTGGTCAATATATATCTGGTCCTATATTGTTTATGATTGTAGATCTCTATACTTTGAAGGTATTATGCTGCTTTGACTTTACAAGTACTTTTTGAAGCGGGGTAATCAAGGAAGGAGCAGCAAAGATCTGTTAGAGGGGAGAAGGAACAAGCAAGGAACCAAGCAAAAGATCGAGGTTGGTATTCTTCACTCTTCTCCTATCTACTTCTCATAAAGGAAAACAAAAGTGGCTTTAGTTTGTTTGTTTCTAAGATAGCTTCCTGTCTTAGTGGGACTAGCAGCTCTGCATAGACACTAGATTTCCTGACAACACTTGGTGAAGCCACCCAATATTGTATGGTTGTGGGTGTGGTGTAGTCAATAGGCCAAACCACTTCACAACCTCTGCTGAAATGAGGTTCTTTTGGCTACTACTGTTGACAATGAATTGTAGTGGTGAACCCTTCACCTACATTTGTGAGTGGAAAATATGCTCCCCCTCCTTTGGATCTTCAGGCTCATTCTCTAGATCTTGACAGTGGCAACAATGGCGCTGGGCTCTGCATCAATGATCTGCTTCCCTTTGCCATTCCCCTTGTTGGGTTCTGACTCAAGGTCAGAACATGGATCTGATTCTGAAGCCTTCAACTCAGCCACCAATGACTGCCTGGTCTGACACTTATTTGTCTTATGAGTGGGGCTCTTATGGAACTCACACCACTTTCTTGTGTCCTTCTTTGACTTTGTGGTGTTTTTCTTTTCTTGTGGCTTCGACAGGTTGTCTTGGTTCACCCCGCCTTGGGTGTGTCCTTTGGTCTTCAGATTCACACGTCCAAAGTCTCGGTTCTTCTGTTTAAACTTCTGCTTGATTTTGACAGTGTATTGGTATGTCGTGCCGAGCGAGGAGATGTTCAAGAACTCAATGTCTTCCTGCATGTATCTATGTAGGTAGTCACTGTATTTGAGTACCAAATGCAGCTCAAAATCTTTGATAACCAATTGTGTGTGAAGGGAATGAAAAATGTTGGTGAACTCCAACACATCTTGGTCCCTTCCCTGGCATAGTGTGGTCCACTTTATGTATTTGTCCTCATAGTTTTTGATAGGGAAGTACTTCTCCTTTGCGACATCCCGAAATTAATTTCAAGTGGGTGCGACTAAAAATAGTGAGCCCGTACTTTCATCCTTCTGCTCGCAGTAGGTTTCCCACCAGTCGTTGATGTGGGGGGCTACTTTAAGAAGAGAGAAAATAATCTTTTCCCAACTGGAAAAATCATGAATAGAAAAATACCCGTTTAGCATATTTAACCATTTATCTATGACATCTGCATCTATTTGACCCTCAAAAATGGGGATTTCAAAATTAACTTGTACCTTAAAGGGTACATGGCATTTCTAGAGTAGCTTTTGGAAGCTGATGCATTGCCTCTAGGTATCCACTGAAGGATCTGGGCAAAGTTGTCGACGATCGTGTCCCTTTGTTGCTTGAGGGCTTCTTCGAGCAAGATTTTGATAGAATCTCTTGCCACCTTGTATTTATTTTCATCTGCCATGGGAAGCTGTCGGGATTTGCAAGGCTCATCTTGCAAAGGTTCGATTAGTTCAAGCCCTAACTCCTTATATCCTGACCTCATTGGCGACATGCAAAGAAAAACATAGAAAAAGCACACTGCGCTGATACCATTGATCCAGATTTAAACAAGAATGAAACAAATTATAGAGATAACCATAAATACCGAGAAGCAATGGAAATAATACTTCATTTTGTTAATCTAAAATACTGAAATACACTTACAAACATAAATGGAAATAAACCAGCTAGGGTGATGGTAGCTTATCTCTGAGGAGAGATGTGGCGGCTACATGCCTCTAAACTGTGTTACAATGAGGCTCGAAGGCCTATTAAGTGTTGAGAAATAATGAAAAACCCTAAACATCCAAAAACCTAACCCTAGAAGATGAAATGCCAAACAATGGGCGTCGTTTTGGGTAAATTGGTACATCAACTTCCCAGGCTCGTAACTTTGGTGTACGATCTTCGTTTGATGCGCACCATAGCTCGTTACAAAGATTTATTTGAGGAATACAACTTTGGGAAGAGAAACATCAGTCCATAGACCCATGTTGCTCCCATTTTTCCCAAAAAACATCATTTAGGGCATCAAAATGGTTCCAAATTTCAGGACCTGAAAAACTGCTAAAAATAGTAAACTGCGCTACAATTAGGGAAACTGAAAAGCTGAAAGAGACAGTTGTGGGGGTCCAAGTGGGATAGGTGGGTGGCAACAAAAGTCCACCTTGATCAAGACATGTTTACAATTGTTAATTGGTAATATTATAATTGGTAAAAAAACGACCATCTGAGTCTGATAAGTATTTATGAATATATGTATTTATTTGTATTTACTTGAGAAATTGTCAAGGTTAGCCAACAAATAAATGTGTGGCATACATGCTCAACGTTTCATATAAATACAAGAGAGGTTGAGAAATTATCACTCATCTCAACTCACTCATTCTTCTCTCTCTCTCCCCTTAGCATTGGGTTTACACACAAGAAGCAACTCACACGTGGGAAGAAGGAGGACGTAGAAGGCTAAGGAAGGAAGATGCAGAAGATGCAGGTCATCTCTTTGACCAACATCGACCAACGTGGACATTTCAGGGCTGCAATTTTGGTGTGGCTATCTCTCCTAGGCAGGTTGCAAATTTTGGTACACAAACTAAGGCATTCTGACCTCTGGTTTTACCAGCATTGACTGCCCTAGTTTCTGGTAGCAAGTTGAATTCAGTTAACTGTAGTTTGACTGGGTTTTTCGGACTATTTATGGGCTTCCTTTTCTTGCTATTGGAGGAGTAGATGACCGGGACATTGACCAAGCATATTGGATGTCAATTCCATCTTGTTTTCCCAGATTTGACTTTGCTAGTTAGGGTTTGTTACTACTATCCTAAAATTACAAATTTATGTATTTGTACTATTTCTCTCTTTGCTGAACTATTGAAGATTATAGAAGAATTGGTCAAAGGGTTCCCCACATTGGGGTTTGGCCTTGGCTAGCCTCCACATCTGGTGTCTCTTGTCTTGGCTTGTTTTTTGTTGATCTATTAATGTTCTATCAACATTTTACTTTATGTTAATGTGATTGTTAAACAATGGCTAATAAGAAGAAATTGAGGTAAACTACACTAAGCATAGAACATACCATAAATGAACATGGTATCAAAGGTGAGGTGAAGACAAGGCCCAAGTAAGAGCAACAGCTAGAGAAATCACTGAATGCAGTTGAAGTAATATTAAAGACTTCATGGGGTCCTCATCAAACTTCCTTGCCTAAGACAAGCTTCATGAGAAGTTTGACTATCACGGATGGAAGATGTCTCTCGATCTAACACTAGAAGAGAACAAAGTGTTGGACCATGTCAAAGGCAAAATCATTCAGCCTCCATCAAACGCATCAGTTTCTGCAAGGAAGAAGTGGACCAGGGGAGATGTTAAAGCAGATAAGATCATCCGAGACTCTATCAAAATATACGATAGATTGGTAAGCTTATTTAAAGTTAATGATGCAAATCAAGTTTTGTTCCTTAAGAATAAGCTGAAGGAAATTAAGAAGGGAAAAGATGACAGTATGAAAGCCTAATTCTTAAGGATCACCGAGATCAATAATGATCTCCTATCAATTGGGGAAGTCATTCGTGACAGTGAACTGACCATCAAAACTCTCGTAGGGCTCCCATCTAAATGGTATATATTCAGAACCACTCTTCTCAAGAATAATGTAATTCCAGGATTTGAGGAATTGATGACGAGATGCATTCAAGAAGAGACAAGGATGGAAGAGCAAGAAATGCATGCACTTAGAGGAAATACCACTACATTCTCCTCTCATGCTCGAAAGAGAAATAATTCCTGAGTAAAATCTAAGGGAAAGGTCGGACCGAAAGGTGGAAGGAAAGGGAGATGTTTTATTTGCAACAAAATTGGCCACTATGTAAGGGAGTGTCTTGATATAAATGACACATCTCATGACGATGATAAAAACCACTCTCGAGACAATTCCAACAACAATCAAATGAAGAGGTCAATGGCAAAGGAAAGAGGAATGCCGAAAATCAAGGAAGTGGTCAACCCTCCAAGAAGGCAAGAAAATCCATGTATGAATCTAAGGTTGTTAACAATAAGAAATATGAATATTATTTGATATCAACCCTCTCTATTACTTCTCCTCCAGACTCATTGGGTAATTGGATAATTGATAGTGGTGCCTCAAGGCACTTCACTAGTTACAAAGAAGCTCTCTCTAATCTGATAGAGAAGGATACCAAGCTAGAAATTATTCTTGTGGACAACTCCAAATATCCTGTGAAAGGTGTAGGAAATGTTACTCTACAATTGAATTAGGGTAATACAATTCATTTTCAAGAAGTCCTATATGTACCTGATCTAAAACAGAACCTGGTGTCCATTTCGGCAATGGAAGACAAAGGCTATAAGGTGGCCTTCATCGATGGTAAGGTATGTGTATGGAAAAAGAATTTTAATTATTCTTTCACTCTTGGGTTTCGGGTTGACTCTTTATACCAAGTCAGAGGAAGTCCATTGGGTGTCATGTCTTGTGACGCATCTCTTTAGTTTGAATTATGGCACTAGAGGTTTTCCCACCTTCATTATAAAGCTCTACTCGATGTGAGGAAAATGGTGAGAGGGATGCCTAAGTTCAAATTAGAGCAATAAGGTTTATGTTGGGGATGTTGCAAAGGAGAGCTCAAGAGGTGACCATTCCCCTCAAGCCATAGCAAGAGCTTTGATATATTGCCATTGGTTCACTATGACATATCTCGTATGGTGCCTATGAATTCTTTGGGAGGATATTTATATTACCTCACTTTTACAGATGATTATTCTTGCAAGACTGGGATATACTTCTTGAAAAAGAAGGATCATGTGTTCTCCTTGTTTCATCACTTCAAAGCCTTGATCGAGAATCAAACCAAAAAGAAGATCAAGATCTTGAGGACTAATAAGGGGACTGAATATGAATCCAATGAGTTCCATGAATTTTGCAAAGAGGCTATCATTAAGAGGGAGACCACAACACCATATACTGCTGAGTAGAATGGTGTGGTAGAAAGGAAGAATCGTACGGTTATGGAAACTGCCTGTGATATGGTTCATAATCGAAGGCTTCCAAAGTTTCTATGGGCTGAAGTTGCGAACACCGCCGAATATGTTGAAAATCGATGACCTCATCAAGCATTGGGTTCCAAGACTCTCGAAGAGATGTTCACTGGTAAGAAACTTGATGTATCCCATTTTAGAAGTTTTGGAAGTCTTGTATATTTTCATTTGCCGAAGGAGAAAAGGAATAAATTGGGTGCATCTGGAAAGAAGGGAATCATCGTGGGCTATAGAGAAAATACTAAGGGCTATAGAATCTATATGGCTAGTCAGAGGGAAGTCAATATTAGCCATGATGTCACCTTTGATGAAGATATGGCTCTTAGAAAAGTTGACAATCTTCCTATACTGAGGAAATCTGGAGAAACTGACACCAACAAATGGAGGAAAAGAAAGATGAAGCAATGCGTGATGTGGAAGAACATTTGGACCCTATTGATCCCCCTCCGCAAGAGCCTTCCTCTTCTAGGAAGAGGCCCTCATGTCTTAGGGTGACACTTCATGATGCTGAAGGACATATTACACCCAGAGGGAAATTCCGATAAAGCGAGAAGTCGACCAGGTATCATGGATACTTGACCATTATGAGCATGATCATTCAAAATGAGCCCTTATCGTTCACCAAAGTTGTGAAGCATGAGGTATTGAAGGATGTTATGACTGAGGAATACAAGTCCATCATGAAGAATGATGTCAGGCATGTGGTCCCTAGACCTAGGGACAAAATTGTTATCACTTCAAAATGGCTTTACAAGATAAAGCATGGAGCTAATGGAAGTGTTGAAAAGTATAAGGCTCACTTTTTTGCTCATGGCATCTCTAAAAAAGAAGGTATAGATTGGGATGAGATATTTGCACCTGTTTCCTGATATACCACCATCTGCTCGATCATAGCCCTTGTTGCTTCACAAGGATGAAACCTACATTAAATGGATGTCAAGACCATGTTCTTGCATGGTTTGATCAAAGACAAATTCTATTTGGAACAACCCAAAGGATTTGAGATTCTTGATCGAGAATCTCACGTATGCAAGTTGAAGAAATCCCTCTTTGGGCTAAAGAAAACACCCTTAGCTTGGTATGAGAGAATTGATATCTACCTGATGAAGTTGGGACTCACTAGGAGTGAAGCTAACCCTAACCTTTACTTTAAGGTTGAAGGTGGTAAACCTCTCATACTGGTGCTATACGTAGACGACCTCTTTCTGACAAGTGCAGACCCTGTCATTCAGAAATGTAAGAGGGAGTTGGCTTGCGAGTTGAGATGAAGGACCTAGGACTGATGCACTATTTCCTGGGACTGGAAGTCTAGCAAAAGCCAAGGGAGATTTTCCTATCTCAAGGAAAATATGTGGTGAAGATATTTTCCAGAGATTCGGTATGGTGGACTCCAAGCCAGTGACTACTTCGATGGAGCTTGATTTCAAGAAGTTAAGCAGTAGTGCTACCTGACCTGTCTTACAAAACAATACTGAGTATCATCAACTCATCGGAGCATTGATGTTCCTGGTGAACTCCTGTCAAGATATATGTTTTGTATTCAACACGTTGAGTCAACATATGGTTGAGCCTCACCACTCACATTCGATTGGTGCCAAGAATATGTTGAGATACCTTCATGGCACAATCACTCATGGGTTGAGATACACTGTCGGAGATGTGAGACTACATGGATATAATGATGTTGATTGGGCAGACAGTGTGGTGGACCGAAAGAGCACTTTTGGGTGTTGTTTCCCTTTGGGATTTGCCTTGATATCCTCGATGAGCAGGAACCAGAAGTCAGTGGCTTTGAGCATCACTAAGGCAGAGTACATTGCTATGAGTATGGCCTCTTGTGAGGGTGTTTGGTTGTGGATTCTCTTTAGTGAGCTGTCTGGATTTACATTGGATACTACCATGATCCTGTGTGATAACTAGAGCTGGATTCGTTTATCAGAGAATCACTTATTTCAGGATCCCTCCAAGCATATCAATATCAGGTACCACTATATCTAGGATATGGTGCAATGGGGAGTAATAAGGCTCTAACATATTGGTACAAATGAGTAGGTCACCGACATTTTGACGAAGCCATTAGGAAAGGTCAAATTCTTGACATTCCAAGAACGACTTGGAGTCATTGAGAGACCCTCTTATGACGGTCCCGCATGATGATGCACTGAGCTCTGAGAGCTCCAGGGGCATGAGGTACTTCTTGAAACGACATCTAACCACAGGGCGACTCACCCTCCCCTAGTGGTACACTATATACAGGGTGAAAGGTTCAACCTTCCCATGTGATACCCCATGGAGACATAGGGACAGGATGAACGGTTCTCCTGTCAAGGCATCCTACCCATTCAACTTGGGGCTCATGGGAAGTACCTCTCATCTGGCCAATAAGTAGGGAAATGGGGTTAGGGACCATAGTAGTACTATCGATGGACGTATCATTGTGTCTACCATTCTCCCTATGCTAGGATGAGCTCCATTGGTTCAGGATCAATGAAACTAATCTAGGATTAGTAAGAGTGGTATGAAACACTCTTCAGGACTAACTTCGGGTCAGCGGAGGATGGTATGATACATCCACGATCATTTCTTCTTCTTCATAGTTCAGCAGAGCAGAGTGAAGCAGAACCAAGCAGTGTAGGGCAGTGCATTTGATGGCAATGATAGTACCTACGGTTAGGCAGATTAGCAGATGGAGTTCTCCCTAGTTGACAGGGAGTGTTAAAATTGGTGAATAGGGCCAAACTCCATGTGGGTAATCTTATTTATGGCAGCTAATATTTTTCTTAGATTCCTTTCGTCAAGAGGGGTAGGATTGATCTAACGATCATCCGATTCTAACAAGTATTTATGGACATATGAATTTATTTGTATTTACTTGACAAATTGTTAAGGCTGACCAACAGCTAAAAGTGTGGTACACATGATCAACGTTTCATATAAATACAAGAGAGGTTGAGGCATTATCACTCATCTCAACTCACTCATTCCTCTCTCTCTCTCCCCTTAGCATTGGGTTTACACACAAGGAGTAGCTCACACGTGGGAAGGAGGAGGACGTAGAAGGGCAAGGAAGGAAGACACAAAAAGATGTAGAGGTTTTAGGTCATCTCTTTGAATAGCATTGACCAACGTGGAAATTTTAGGGCTTCATTTTTGGTGTGGGTACCTCTCCTAGGCAAACTGAAAATTCTAGCACGTAAACTGAGGCATTCTGACCTCTGGTTTGATCGTCATTGGCTACCCGAGTTTCTAATAGCAAGTTGACTTCAATTAATTGCAGTTTAAATGGGGTTTCCAGACTATTTATGGGCAGCCTCTTCTTGCTGTTGTAGGCCTAGATGACTGTGAAATTGACTAAGCATATTGGAGTTAAATTCCATCTTGTTTGACCATATTTGACTTTGCTAGTTAGGGTTTGCTGCTGCTGTCCTAAAATTACAGATTAATGTATTTGTACTATTTCTCTCTCTACTGAACTATTGAAGATTATAGAAGAATTGATCAAAGGGTTTCCCCACATTGGGGTTTGTCCTTGGCTAGCTGCTCTGGTGTCTCCTATCTTGGGTTGTTTTCTGTTGATCTATTAATGTTCTATCACCATTTTACTTTATGTTAATGTGATTGCTAAATAGTGGCTAATAAGAAGAAATTGAAGTAAATTGCTCTAAGCATAGAACATACCATAAATGAACACATATCAATTCCATGTTGAATATTGAAGGACTTATGTGCATCTCTTCATATTAGATAATACACAATTAAAACATTTTAAATATGATTTTGTTTTACTTTCATATATATATATATATATATATATATTATATATATATATATTATATATATATATATATATATATATATATATATATAGATAGATATGCACATTAGTATTTTTTTATTAATATTCCTTTTAAATGTCATGCATTGGTTATCAAACTTCCTCATAGGAGGATTTAGAAAGAATTTATTGATATAATGTGATGTTTGAATGCATGAAGATGAGTTACACTTTTGGGCCAAATGTTGCTATGAAATTTAAAAAAATTACTCTTTTATCGAATTGAAGTCCTCAAAATGCATATAAGCATTGTGAATTTTGATTCAAAGTAAACATACAATTTGTGGAGATTTATGTTGTTATGCTAATAATAGTTTTTGGAATTGTTTTTAGTGTCGTATATTATGTCATTTTCAATTAAATGAAATTCTTGTCCTTGCAAATTTTCACGTGGTCTATAATATGTCATTTTTCCATTAAATGAAATTCTTGTCCTTACAAATTTTCACACATCTTAAAAGGTATGCGTGTGTTCACGTAGCATAACTTACACTAAAAAATGTAATTTAATATATATGTGAGCATGATCTACATGGAGAGAACTAAGATTTTCATATTCAAATTTTATCTTTTTAAGCAAAATTATATTTTGAACTATTTAAATGAATTGAAAAACCAAGAGAAATTTTTTAAGAGGACTAGTAAATGAAGAAAGTGGTAGTTTTTGAAATTATTTGGTTGTGTATATTTTATGTTATAGATTTTTTATTCAACCTCCTTAAAATTGTTCAAAAAACATTCAAGAATTATGTTTAAAAGAAATTAGATGAAAAATACCATATGAATTCAAAAATGTCAAACTCATATTGCATTGGATAGAGGATTCCTTCATGAATCCAACATAATCAACTCCACCACCTAAGCACAATGTTTTCCCTAAGTTCACTAGGGTATAAAATGGTGTTGTAGGAAATTTTGCAGAAGGGGTGCTAAAATTATGGATTTTAAGACTTCAAAAACTCGATCGATCAAATAGCTCGATCGAGGTTTTCATAAACCATCAATCAATCCATTTACGTGGTTAATAGAGGCTTGATCGATCTATTAATCTCAATCAAGGCTCTACGAAAGAATTTGTGAATCGCATAATTTAGATTTTAGAATCAATAAAGAGCTAAAATTAAAATTATTGATCCTTAATAATTTTTGTTATCATTTCATATGGAAACATCTTTAAATTTCATATTAATATTAAAAAAAATATTAGTATTGTTAAATTAAATTATAAATTTGATATTAATATTAAAAAATTAATACTAATATGTTTTAATGTTAATATTATTAAATTATCAATTTTGGATTGATATAATATTAACTCTAATTATAGTATAGAATTTGCTATATTATAATATATACTAAGCATAACCACATTAATAAATGTGGTATATATACACCATAAATGTCAGTAAAAGTGTCATTAAACAAAAAAGAGTCACACAAGCTGACTCAATATGTTAATTTTATTTCAGCTAATTTTTTTATAAATAAAAAATAATAAAATATATAATATTTTTAAATTCCCGAAGTAATCATAACCTAAAGTTACCTAAAGAATAAACCAAAACAATTTCAATTGGAAGACATGAAGAGCTCTATGTATCATTGGTGGAGGTGGCTGAAACATTAATATTTTGGGAAACTATAGATAAGGTTTCCATCTAAAATAATAAAATATGTAATATTTCTAAATTCGTGAAGATAATTTTTATAAATCTAGAATAATAAAATATATAATATCTTTAAATTCTTGAAGTATTCATAGCCTAAAGTTACCTAAACAAATAAAACCAAAGGAGTTTAAATTGGAAGACATGAAACGCTCGATGTATCTCTGGTGGAGGTGGCTGAAGCACTAATATTTTGGAAAATTATATATAAGATTTCCATGGAAAATTATCATTTTCCCTCCAGGTGAATGCACAACACACATTTTAAATATGTATTATATAAAAAATTAAATTGTTGTATGACATCAAATTTATTTATTTATTATTTAAACATAATGTTTTAATTGTCAAAGTATTTAATTTTTTTTAAATATAGAGGAGAGAGAGAGAGGAAGAGGAGGAGAGAGTGGAGGAGACAGAGAGGGAGCTCGAGAGACGGAGTTGGAAGAAAAGATAGGGAGGGAAGAAGTTCAAGACATAGAGAGAGAGAGTGAAAGGTGGAGAGAGAGAGAGAGGGAGTGACAAGGGAGAGATGGAGAGAGAGTCTATAGGTTTCAGGATGAGATAGAAAGACACAGAAGGAGATATGGAGAGAGAGAATGAGAGAGGGAGGGAGATAATCAACATAGTTGTAGGACAAAGAGAGAGAGAGAGAGAGAGAGAGAGAGAGAGAGAGAGAGAGAGAGAGAGAGAGAGTGATGAGGAGGAGAGAGAGAAGGAGGTGCGTGAGAAAGGAAGAGAGAGATGACTTGAGAGGGAGGGAGAGATAGAGATTGAGTTAGAGGGGGAGAGAGAGGGAGGTAATAAGAAATACATATAGAGAGAGAAATGTTCAAAGATAAAGAGAGGGATTGTCCATGGATATGGAGAGAGAGGGAGAGAGGAGAGTACGAGGGAAGAGAGATAGAGGGAGAGAAGGGGAAGAGAGAGAGGGAGAGTGGGAGGAAAGGAAATATAAATAGTTATGAATAAATAATGTGTATATTTGTGGGGTGATATAGAGAGACAAAGAATGAGAGACATAGGGAGATAGAGATATCGATGGAAGGAGGAGAGAGGGGAGAAGAGAGAGATAGAGGGAGGGAGGGATAGATATATAGATATGAAGAAAGGGAGCGTGTGTGTTTGGGGGGTGAGATAGAAAGAAACTGAAGAAGAAATGGAGGGAGATATCGATATATATGGAGGGGGGAGAGAAAGGGAAGAAACTTGCTTGCATTAGATGCATTTATTTCAGTGTACAAATGCTAATTTCTAATCTTATTTGATTTCTTGCATTAGATGCATTGGTTTCTGTGTAGATTTGATTTCTAACTCTATTTCATTTCTTGCATTAGATGCATTTATTTCATTAAATATGCTAATTTCTAGTGTTCTTTGATTGAGCTTACATTAGATGCATTGATTTCATTAAATATGCTAATTTCTAATCTTGTTTGATTGAGCTTGCATTAGATGCACTGATTTCAATGTAGATGTTGATTCCTAATCCTATATGATTGCTAGCATTAGATTCATTTATTTCAGTGTATATGTTGATTTCTAATCCTATCTGATTTCTTAAAACATTAGATGCAGTTATTTTAGTGTAATTGTTTATTTCTAATCCTATTTGAGTGTTTGCATTAGATTCATTGATTTCAATGTAGATGTTGATTTTTGATCGTATTTGATTGCTTGCATTATATGCATTGATTTTAGTGAAGATATTAATTTTTTTATTTCATGTAAATAGATGTATGGTGTACATTAATTTCAAGGCAATTAGTTTAACATTGCGCATTCATTTTAGTGTAAGCACAAAACAAATATTGAATATGTGCATTATGACTAAGCTTTTGTAGATAACCTCAAATGAAATAAAATTGAATAAAACGTATATTTGTAATTTTTGCATCTCCACATCTTTTAAAATTGAATAGAGCTCATTTCAATCATATTTGAGTTTTTAAAAATTGAATAAAACTTATTTCAATCATAAGTAATTGATTGAAATACTTGTATAGCTAAATAAATTTAGGAAAATTGATAACATTATCTAAAACTAGCTTAGATCCATCTTAACTCTAGATCTATCAAGCATAGAGAGGGATGAAGTCTCTCAAGGTGGAAACCTATTTTTTGAGTGAAAAACTTGAGGAAAGGTTTGCACCTCAAGAGATTTAATCCCTACCGATGCTTAATAGATCTGTAGTTAAGATGGATCTTGGTTAGTTTCAGTCATGTTCGGACAAAGAAAATCTAATGAACATATGATTAATTTTATCAATAATATGTAAATTCATCTAATATTAATATAATCATTTAAAATATGCTAAATATGTTTGAGATTAATCTCTTCATTTTAATCTTAAATTTTCTTAGCTACCTTTGTTTGTTGAGATAATAAATATTATGAAAAGAAAGAAAACCTTTGGTAAAAGTAGTATCATCAGAGTTTTTTCGACGTGTTTCAAACCACCCAATGTCTTTCATCATCGAGAAAACATGAAGAACAAGATCTTCGCATTAAGTTAAATAGATGAAGATAAATGTTTTGAGTAAATAAATAATATTTTCATATAAAGGAAATGGCTAGATTTGACTACATAAATAATATTTTAATATAAATTTATATTTGTTAGAATATAATTGTTAATATTGAATTAAGGAAAATAATTAATGAAAAGGAAAATTTTAATGAAATGAATATCTAAAAATAAAAATAAAATAATAATATTTAGGTCAAATCCTAAATAATCAAAACAATAACAATTAAGTAAAATAATTATAATAATATAAAGAAATAAAAAATAATTGGTCAAAACCTTAAATAATGAAAAACAATTAATTGTAAGAAACTTAAAAATAAATAAATAAAGTTGACGCATTTTTTTTATTTTATTTTTTTTTTAAGTTGTTTAAGAATTAATTGTTTTGATTTTTTAAAGTTTGATCAGCAAACATTATTTATTATTATTTATTATTTTTAGATATCTCATTTCATTAAATTTTTCCTTTTGATTTAACTTATTTATACTTCAATTCAATATTGAAACAATTATATTCCCTAATAGTTTATTTATTTATATTAAATACTATTTATTAAGTCATCTAAATTGTTTTCCTCTTTTATGAAATAGTTTATTTATTTAGTCAAACCTAAACGTTATATAATAACGACTAATTTTTTTTCGCTTCATCTATTTAACAAGATACCAAGATCTTGTTCTTCATCTTGTTATGATGATAAACCACACTCGATGGTTTGAAACACGTTGACAAAACTCCAATGATGTGATTTTTACCGAAAATTTTCTTATTCTTCATAATATGGATCATAGAAGCCTAAATTCGATAATGATAAATATTATTAATAACTTTAATGATGAAAAATGATGAAATAAAAATTTTGAATGTAAAATGACAATTTAATAGTGTTGAATGATAAAAAATGTGAATAATAAGAATATAGTCAATTACAAATATTCTTCATTGTGATTCATCTCAAACTATTTTCTTCTACTATTCTTATTGTCACCCTTGTTACTTTTGTCATCTTTCCTTATCGATTATATGAAAATGATAGGTTAAGTCGTAAACCATTTAAATCTTTAGCTTGAGCTATTGTAGTGAACATCATACCTTGTCTCTCTTTCTCTCCAATATTAATAGGTTGAATTACCATAACATAAAAGTCAATGTACACTGTCAATAAATTTTTGTGCTTACACTCAAATCAATGTACAATATTAATCCAATCAATTTAAAATTAATGTATCATCATACATCCAATTACATCAAATCATAAATAAACATCTACACTCAAATCAAAGCATCTAATGCAAACAATCAAATAAGATTAGAAAACAACATTTACATTGAAACCAATGCATCTAATGCAAGCAATCAAATAAGATTAGAAGTCAACATTTACACTCAAATTAATGCATCTAGTGCAAGTAATAAAATATGATTATAAACCAACATCTACACTAGAATCCATCTTAACTTTGGATATATCAAACGTCGAGAGGGATCAAATCTCTCGAGGTGCAAACCTCTTTTTTGAGTGGAAAACTTCAGGAAAGGTTTGCACCTCGAGATATTTGATCCATTTTGGCACTTGATAGATCGAAAGTTAAGATGGATCTATGATGGTTTCAATCATGTGCGACCAAAGAAAATCTAACAAGCATATGATTACTTTTACCAATTGTTATCACTTAGAACTAAAAATTTGATGCATATAATTGTCTGTCCTAGTCCGATGACAAAGGTCTGTGTTAAAGTTGATTTCATTTTATTTTTTCTCACTTAGGATTTGGAATTTTAAAAGTTTTTAACTCAAACCATACTCGACTCCTATTGGTTCTCCTCCACCCATCATTGTTCCATAGTCATGTCTTGTCTTATCCGAGTCACCGTGTCTTTTAGTGATTTCGCAGCGTAATCCCATTTGCCAGTTTCGCAGCGCAATCATGGTTAAGTAGTTTCACAACGCGTCATGATTAGGCAGTTTCGCAGCGCATCATTAGAATTTAAAACTAACAGTGCTGCGAAATCATGGATTCATGCATTTCGCAGCGAATCTTTCCCGAAATGTCAAGTCCGTAGGTGAGTCATCAATTGTGTCCACTCATGTCAGTTTGTGTACCTCTTGTATCACGTTTGAACGCTCATTTGCCACTACCCCACCAATAGATCTGTTGATATGCATAGAAATATCATTCCCAAGGGATTTTACCGTGCATAGACCTTAATGATGGTCGTAAGTGCTGCATGAGTGACAAGTCTGCCTGATTATGTATTGAAGTGTTTCAATGAAAGAATATGAATTTCAAGCGAGGCTGATTTCAAGCGAGCCTGATTACAAGCGAGGCTGAATTAAAAAAGAGTTAAATCACCATTTCGACTGGAGCTGTTAGACTTTGTGTGTGAAGATCTCGAAGGGAAAAATGGAGAGAAAAGAGCACAGATCCGGTAAATGCCAGAGGACTGAACCTAAAGGCCTGGACATAGCATTGAGGGATGAAGGCATGAAGAAAGCGTTCAAAGATGTCAGGTGCTGGAACTTTTGCAAAAAGCTACAAGGAGGACATGCGCAGGTAACTAAAGAATTTGCGCTAAACTTCATTGGTTTAAATTCAAAGATAGCTAAGCTAGAAGTACAGGTTTCTCCAGAAGCAATATCTGCTGTGACAGAGATCCCAAGAGGACGGGAAGAATGGTTTAAAAATTTTAAGTTTGATATGAATCCTTGTAAGGAGTTTTTAAAGGAGGCATATGTAAACGAAGACTTAACAAAAGCAGTGCCCAGAAATTATGTCAAGGAACATTATGCTCTTCTTCTCACCTGCATACAAAAATATTTGACCTGTGAAGGAAGGTAAAATAAGGTCTATTCTTACCATTTTAAATTGCTTTTGCATTTCACTGGGAAAGTCTCCATAGACATTCCTTTTTATTTGTTTCGCAGTTTGAGTAAGATGTGTGATAAGGTGCAGCTGAGGAAAGAGGACTGTGAAACCTCTTTGTTTCATCATGGTTTGATTAAGTTGCTAGTTTTAGATGGCCTCCAAAAGATAGGCAGAGACTGGAATTCGTTTATTTTCATGGCTGGATTCCAAAGCAAGACTGGCCTTACTCCACAACCAACCAGAGAATTCACCATAGCTGAGCTTCAAAAGGAAGTAAGAGCTAAAAAGCAAACCAAGTCACAGCTAAGAAAACCAGTGAAGCCACTAATCATTCAAGAACAACCTCAGCAATCAACAAAGGAAAAAACTCAGGATAAGAAGACTGTACTTGAAACAAGCAGATCTAAAGCAGTCTCAAGGGTAAGGACAAGAAGCCACATAAATAAGGAAAAAGGTAAAGCCATAGCTGTTGAAGAGAGCCCAGTGTCTAAGGCAAGCTTGAATGATTTATTACAGGCCATTGAATTCGAGCAGTCTGAACTAGTTCATATTGATTTGACACAGTCACTGCAAGAAGGTATCAAGAAAACCAAGGCGTCAAAAAGGCTTAAATTTGATGAGCCAGCTGAAGAGTTTGTTTTTAAACCTAGAAGACCTATGACAAGAAGATTCCAGCAAGCACAGGAAGCACTGCCCAGAATAGAGGAAACAGGGGAAGGGACACAACATTGGCAAAAGAAGAGCACAAGCAAAACAGTCATTACATCTAAAGAAGACAATATAACAGACCTGAAGAGCCAATTGGAATCTGCTAAATATGAGATTGCCAAACTGAAGAAATCTGTTAGAGAGTATGCATTCGTGCATGCAAATTATCGTAAAGATGTGTGGAAAGGAAGTGAAACCCTAGAAAACCAGTTAAATTCAGTAGTGGATGGCCATGCACAATTTCACACATGGACAGTACCAGCAATCAAAGAGGCCAAATACATTAGAAGGATAAATATGAAGCTAAGAGCTGGGAATAGAGCTATGAAGAAGAAAATTGAAGACCTGAAGGCACAGCTAGGCCAGTTAACTGCTAAATGAATTTTCTTTTCAAGAAAGGTTTTGTTCCAAATTTTTGTCAAATTTCTTAGTCTTATTGTTTTGAAGACATGTAAATCCCTGCTATACATATGAAAAATCAAAGGGATTTTTTGGCAATCAAATGTTTGGGTGATAAAGATTTCGGGTCAAAAGCAAGCTGTTTCAAATAATTCGGCAGTTTCATAGCGTGCTACGAAACTGCTGTAGGTGATGATTTTAACGCAGACAGGTAGTTTTGTATTATGAACGGGAATTTTGAAAGAGAGACACCTAAAGGGTACACAAGACATCAGATGGAGCTACAATAGTCATTCAGATCAAGACAGGTGTACATTTAAAAAGGTGGAATATTTTAACCCAAGTTTAAATTTCTGTTGTAAAGCCCCTTTATCACCATTCAAAAGGTATTAAATGATTTGCATACAAGGAACTTTGCCTGCACACATGTCCATCAATTCAGCCTACAACACATTAAGAATGTGGCAGTGTTCCATATTTTGGGTTATTAAAGGCTAGAAGACATGATGTTATACATTCGAGCAATTTGAGGAAAACAGGAACCGAGAAGCAAGGGACATCTCCTAATACTACTGAGCAGTTAAAGATTCAGCGTTCAAGGTCAATATGAAATATTAAACATCCAACTCATCCAAATCGAAAGAGGACCAGGTGTCAAAGAACAAGGAGAAGCCACTATTGCATGGAAAATGGAGTTAGAGTCATAGTTAATTTAGAACTCTTTAAAAATCCAGTCAGCACTTTATTGTATTTAATAGTTAGTTAAATAGCTGATAGGTGTCAGTAGAGATAGTTATCGAGTTATCAAATTCCCCTCATGCTGGAGGAGGAAGCTCAAATTAGTTAGAATAAGGATTCTATATATAGCTGAAACAACAATGTAATGAGGGTTGGAAATTTTATAACAGAGTACTGTTTTGGCTTATGTAAAGACAAAGTTCAGTAATATAAGTTGGCTGCTTTTCTTCTCAGGATTCATGAAGGATTTCCATGTTCAGAATGTGTGATTTTATTCTTTCCTTAATGTCTTTTACAGTTGCATAGATGTGTAATCACTCAGAATTCACTGATTGTGCTCTGATTTCCTGTATGCATTTATGAACTGTGGTTTTATATGAGTTGTGTTCTGAACATCCAAATGCTAAATGCCCTGACTTCTATGTAACGACAGTATAATTGTTTACTGAAGTATGATTGACTCCATAGGCCTAATGGAAACTTATGTAATGTTTATCCAACCTTCATATTTGTCAATGTTATTCCATAAGAGTTAGCCATCTTATTATTAGTCAAAATCAATAACCCTTTGAGAGAGCCCTCTCAGGCTAAGGAGGCTAAGCCTTAGTCAAAAGATTGGTTTGAAACAGTTACTTGAAGTCTTCCTGGTTTGCAGCCTTCCAGGGTCTGATTTTGAGATAACACCAACAATCAACAACCAATTGCTATAATATCAGCAATTCACACTACAAAATATCAATCCAGCACCAAGAACTAGCTAATTTGCTCACTACCCAAAAACTAGCTGATCATAGTCATGGAGGATGGTTTTATAAGAGGAGAAGCCTCCAAAAATGAGGGAGAGGAAGCTTATCTTCATGGAAGGTTACTCAAAAGGCAGAACCACCATCTCAAATGAGGAAAGGCAAACTTCCTTGACCCAACAACCAGTTCCAGAACCACCCAGAAGCATTTTGTTTGAACTAATTCGCCATATCTGGGTCGTTGCGAGTTAAACACTAAGACTCAGAGACGACATCACGAGGCAATAGTGTATTCAGAGCTATCGTCACAAGTAGGATACTAATGAATTATGATGATCCCTAAAATTTGACCGTCGTTGAGAACAGATGTACTCTTGTGATGGTGTCGCGAGGTTCTTGTTTACTCTGGGCTATCGTCATAGGTAGAATACTGATGCCTTGCGACGATCTTGAAACATAGGTAAAAAGGGTCAAATTCAGGATTAACGAGCATGTTTAATATTCTTGAGTGATATGGAATATGTGGACACATATTTTGATGTATGACATAGAACAGATGCCATTCAGGGACCAATGTTACTCGGGATTAGGGGATATGGGGTCAGTGACAAAATACTGTGTAACAGATGCCCCCTAAAGCATGAAGGCCGAGATAGTGAGAAAGGTGAAATGCTTTATGAAACCATAACTGATTCGGAACACCATCATGGATAACCTGTAGACACAAGTACAACTGATATCTTTGATAGTGAAAGAAATACATGTAGTCTAGGTATGGACATAGCCATCCAAAAGACAAATAGAAGTGGTCTATGGTATGGATGCAGCCATCCAGGGGATAAGACCATATGAAAATACAGGTATTGTCGCAACCATCCAGAAAGACTCAGGTATGGTCGCAACCATCTGATTAAAGAGTCATGTATGTAATCACAAATTAATCCTCGCAACCCAAACTTATGTAATCTGAGTCCGGGGTATTGAATCCAACCTGATCATAGTACAATTTCTAATGTGCAAATAAATGTGTTGAAGTTGAGCATACTAGAAAATCGCTTGATTACCGACCAATGATGTGAATTGTTAACAAGTGTTAGAGAGACCACCGATAATGTCAATTGTTCTCAAGGTACTGCTAGTACAATCCACAAAGTGTGAAGAATGATCTGGAGTCAAACACTTGTGAAATCACTCGATCGAAGGCCAATGATGCAAGCCTGTCGTCGAATGCGAAGAACTTGCCATTGAGGCATGCAAGCTCCAAGGTACTCGAAAGGACTCTCTAGAGAAACTTCATGGATAATGAGCTGGTGTCGACAGGAAGTGATCCATCGCAAGAGGGACATAACGTTTCCCACATCAATGGCATGAGACAAGGAACAAGATGAAGATGGGTGAAACAGAGAAGCAGAGGAGGAGGTAAGGGTGCAAACTGGAGAAGGATTAAACTCTTGAACATATCGGCGACATGACTCTGGAATGTGGCAGCATTTTGGTACCAAGGGATCGAAGGTCATACGGAGACAGCAGGGATCGAATGGAATGAGGCAAAATGAAGAACCCAAATCCTAGAAGGCCAATGACGAAGTGAGGATATCCCAAACTCAGCTAGAAGCAAAAGTGTCGATGTTCAAGAGTGACAAGCTGCCATACAAGCTTGAAGGGGATAACATATGCTTGCAATATAATTTTTTCCTTCAGACAAATCCAACCTAGTGAAATTTTAACGATCCCTGGGGAGGAGAAGCTTGGGTCTCATTATGGTGACAAGTCCAATGTCGTCAGGGTTTAATGAGTCCTACATAGGTAAAACTCGGAGTACTTTTCATATTTAGAGAGTTTGAAAAAGACACAGAAAAGAAAACTCCAGATGGACCCTTTTCATAGATTTGTGTCTCTCAAGCCCGAAAAGGTAGAAAACGATAATTGAGAGAATCGCTTGACTATTTCAGTCAAGGAGTACTTTTCTTAAATAATGTCTCTAGTTCGAAAAAGTAAAAACCTTGCTGGATACACGACATTTTGCAACCATGAACGAGCTCGAAACTACAAGGGCTCGACAACCTTTTCACGTTTCAAGAGTCATAAAAGAGATTAAAGTTGACTCAGAACAGGCTTTTTGGTATTTATTGAGTATATATCGATCATCAACAACGTTCGAAACACCTGTAACTGCAAAAGGACATTCAAGCATAAGACCTGTTTCACAAAAATACACAACTAATGCTCAAAAACCTTATTCAAAACCCTACAAAACACTAAATTTTGAACAAAAAGGCTATAAAAGAGACATTATAGTAAAAAACTATTCACTTGTGTTTTTCACTATGGTAAAAAACTTCAAACCTTGCGTACCTTGTAAAACTTGGTGATCGATTCCCAGAGATTCAGTGGTCCATTTCCTTTCATACTTTCTCCATGTAAATGCTCTATCCTTCCCTTTGTTTTTGTGCCAATTTTAAATGCAATTTCATGTTTTAGACCAGAATTTGGAGGAATTTTTTGGTCAAAAATTCAGCCTCAGTTGTTGCAGGTTTCCCCCTCGAGGTTGCGATGACCGAGAAATTTGCACGGGCGAAAATCGGGATCGTCATAAGAAAATGATGTACCCTTATGACGAGCCAAGAAATTATGAACTATGCAAATTGGTCCATCGCAACTGTTTTAAAAATAGTTGTGATGAGCACCGGAATAAAAAAAACTTCATTTTTAAACAGCTTTAAGATATGAAAATTGTTGAATGGCATTTAATAAAAGGATGTTGGTGCATGCAAGGGTACAAAATGACTTTCTCTTGGCAGGAACGCACTCATGATCACGATGATGATGAGATGGGGACAGCCAATCCTCATTGCCAGAATATTCTACGAAACCGTGGGCTATTAAAATTCTTCTTAACACCACTACTGAGAGCTCAATTGGATCTCTTGGAGTAACTGATCCGAGCGTGGAATCCGACGGAGGGAAAATTTATCAACCGTGGGCAAGAAATCGAATTTGATGCTACATACATCTCTTTTTTGATCGAATTGTCATGGCGAGGGGAGAGACCTCACATGGTGGGTACTCAAGTTACTGGAGACTCGCTAGACACTCTTATTGCAAGAATGTGCCCAGGAGCATAGAAATCATCTACCAGTGGGAAACTGCAGATTACCTCGGTGAATGATTTGTCATTGCACGTTTTACTATTCACTATCACTAGGGCAGCTGGCTCCCAAGCCCAGCACGAGGCAACTAAAACTCAACTGCGGTTAGCCTTATATTATCTAAATCCCACTATGTTTGACTGGGTGGAGGCCGTGTCTCTTAACATGAAGAGACAATTGACCAAATGCCATAGGGGTGATACAAATTAGTTTGGTTATGGTTTGATCTTGGTACTGCTCATGCTGGAGCGAGTACCAATCCTTTAGCTACAGGACATGCGGGTGGGGTGGCTAGGACCACGAGAGACTTGAATTACTCGGTGGGCTCTTGTGATGCTGTGAGGAGCCGGTGACCAGCCAATGTCATGGGGTCCTGAATTTATCGAGTGGATAAACCATCAGCAGGTCATAGTTGAGGATTGGCCATATGCTGGGATGGACTTTAGAGGCGACCCAGACATGCTTCTTACTCTTGGAGAACAATGGGATGAGAGAGGTAGAATACTCAATTTGACCGAAAAACTTTTTGTGATTTTTGTTGTTTTTGGATTTTAAATATACATGCCCTAATTATTATGTTCAATTCTTTGCAGAAGTTGGATCTGAGAGACATGTAGGTCTCACTCCTACTGCCCTGAGGGTTGCCGGAGAGATTGACCTACCACCTCCGGGTGGAGATGTTGAGGAGGAGATAGCCCTAACCTAGAGGGCTTGACTGAGGGGATCCCAGATTATATAGGATTTGAGGAGATCCCCAGATAGTACCAACAACACACTGCAGGTGTGTCAAATAGAATACACCCGCTACTTAGACAGGTGGTACGAGCTGTAGTCTCCTATAGAGAGCACCATCCATAATAGACTTATAGGTTTTGTTTTCTGCAAATTTTGAGAGACACGTGTTTCGCGATGTAACTTGAACACACATATTTTTTGGACATATACATATATTTTTTTGAGTGCCATGGTGCGCAACACATGATATACACTTATCTATGTTTTACTGCATCTACTTATTGCATCTGAATACTTGTTTATGAATTTATAAATTGCATAAATGTCTATCTCGTACATGGTTTGCTAATGCATCAGTTGACGTATTTAGCCTTCTAGGAATGTGTTGATATGTGATATAATCAAAATTTCTTTCCAATAAGCGAGCACATAAATACAACCTTAAAATTTGAGGGTTTCTGATGGAATAATGCCCGTTAAGTT
>APFE031108748.1:0-17855 GCA_000404065.3 Pinus taeda
GAAGAATGGGTGGTTTTATGACAGTGCTTACATGGATGAAGATCAAAACAATGATCTTTCATATGGCCAACTCGATCACAGTGTTGGCATTTCACGATCTGTTGTTGTTGTTGCTGTGGAAGAGGAGCAGAGTCTGGAACAGTTGTAGTTGAACTGTCATGAGGAGCAGGTGAACTGTGATAAATGAATCCAGCACTCTGAAACTGAATGGGCTTGGCATAGTCTGGAATATGAAAGGACAAGTCCTTGTCATATCCAAGACCGGTTCTGTGCTTGTTGTGGACAAGCTGTTCCCAAGGTCTGATGATGGGCTTGGGAAGTACAAGCTGAACTTCTGCATCTGTATGTAACCTTACTGATTTATCTGAATGAACTGTAACATTATCGACTTGCTGTTGATGGGTTGCACTCTCAATGTTCTGAACAGAAACATGTTCAGAATGACTCTTCTGTTTTAATTCTTCTTGCTGAAGCTGAGACTCCAACTGCAAAAATTCAATGTTTTCTTATACATTTTTCAAACAGATTTGAATGTCCGCAACAATAGCTTTATCAATCATAATTGTATTGTCCATGGTAGAATGTATTAGAGTATTCAATAATTCTAATACAATACTCATTTTATCCATTTCACAATAATATCACTGCAAAAAAATTAATTGGTGTACCACTTTGTCTTCAAAAAATCTTCAAGTATGTAGGCTCTCAATATACCTCCATATACCATGCAATTTCATACCATATGATATATATATTTTTTTTCATGAACATATTTTGGGCAAACTTACACAGAAAAACATCTTAGCCAACAAATTGTAATAAAGAAGTAGCTGGGAAGTAGAGAACCTGGTTATTTTGTGTAATAAAGATCTGGGATTGTTCTTAACCCACAACGGAGAAAATATTAAAATTGCAATTGCAGTAGGCAGCCATGACTTGACTACTTTTCGTTCCCTGCGTGGTGCAGATCACAAGCTTTGAAAGAACATAAAGAATTTCATTCCATTTCAGTCACCACTAATTCGACAATGGTTCCTCCTCCATAGCTGTTTTATCTGCAGGCATGCGCTTTCTATTTTCCGTAGTCTTAGGAGAGTATATTGGCACTGCCTTTGCCTCCACCAATCTCCTGATGGAGTGGTGCTTTGTGTACACTGTATTGATGTGATGACAAAAGGGAACCTCAGTAGCCTTCAAAAATATCGAAACCAGAACAACCTCACGCACATCAACGGCTACTGCCTTTTACTTGAAATTCAACTCTCGACAGGCCTTTTCATTCCCCAGAGTGCACAGTAATTCCCCAGACACGACAGGGACACTAGAGACCTTAATTCACACTTTACTTCTTCTTTAATTGCTTACATCCACAGACACGTAGCTACAATAGCTGTGGCTGCTGCTCCAATTTTTTCTTTTATGCAATCGGTGCTCTGGCATCAGTATGCACAGACCCGAAAATCCTGAAAATCGACAGTACTCAAAAATCGATAGTACTCACCAGAGATGAAGAGATCAATTTAGACAGATCAATAACGTCTGCTATAGAAACTTACCTTGATACCAGATTTAGGAAGGGAAAACAATCCCTGCATAGCTATGACGATCTGACGATTTCCACACAACATTTTTCTGGTATTTGTGCAGAGACCCTTTATCTGTGAAACCCGTGTTCGAATCGCGGGCTAGGTGAATTCGTGATGAGGAATTCATCCAATTCATACAATGGTGTCTATTTGGGAGGGTTTTAGTAGGATTGAGTCTTCTGCGATGAGTGGGTACCTGCCGTAATACCTAATTCTGTCCTGGCTGAGCTGGGTTGCGAGTAATACATTCATAACTTTGCATGCATTAGACTCTTCGTTTTGAATTTTTACTGTCAGAATCATATGAGATGGTATTTGGATGAAAATCGAAGCAAAGACAAATAGAACTCACTTAAGCGTTTAGAGTCTGAAATGCCGACATCGCAGCAGCATACCCGTGTTAAGCTAGTAGAGCTAAACGCACAGATTATTAAGAAAATTGGGGTTCAGAGAACTGATAAATATTTTGGGCACTTGGTCAAGCTCTTTAGTCAGAAGCTTCCTAAGGTTGAGTTTGACAAGCTTTGCTATTTGACTCTTGGAAAGGAAAATATTGGCCTTCACAATCAACTTATATGGTCTATTTTTTAAAAAATGCATACTAGTCGCATGTTCTTGAACGACTTAGGGTCCCCTCTACACCATTTTAAACGAACTCAGGAAGCATCTGTAAGCCGTGTCTTCACCTGCACTAGGCTTGAGCATCTTTAATCAGAGATCCTTACCTGAAATTCCGCATCCGGGAGATCATCCAGAGGTCCACGCTTCCGCTTCATTCTACAAGCACAGGTCCTTTCGATTCCTTGTTATGTCGATATGTATTCTTTTATGAGGTCTCCTCACGACATTGTTAAAGATTCATCGTCCTCAAAAGAACAGGTGTCACTTCATCTTTATCAACGTGATGCACACAATTTTAAGAACTTTGCCTTCTTACTTCTTGCACACAGAGACCTAGTCTTCAGACTTGGTGCTGGCCCCTTTCACTATTTTTCTTCTCACACGCTTTCCCTTACTCTACTCCTCACAGACCAACAGGCCTCAATATTTGTTAAAACCTTCGGGTGCCATAGATTCGCCAAAAAGTTCGCAGGAGGAAATACTATGGTTTTTTTTGTTTGGGTGGTTTTGGTTTGCAAATTTATGCTAAAATAGCCAACATCTGAACCAATTTCTATACCATCGAAACCCCAGAAGCTCACTGCCATCGTTGACATCTTGATATTCCACTAAAGGAAGCCTTGCATCTTCATCACCTTATCGTGCGAGAGTCCCCATTATCTCAGAGTCCGGGGAAACCCAACCGTTCACTGCTAACCTTCCCCAAGGAAGGTTTCACGACTGCCTTTCAACTTCAGGTGTGTCAAACGAAAAAACCAAAGAGTTTCTCATTGCAGGTTCTCGTTGCAGGTTCAGAATGCGTTCAAGTTAGAGGTGTTATCATAGCAGACAGTGGTGCCAGAGGAGTCAGGTACGCAGTCTTCAGGCAGTACCACAGCAGAGAGTGCCAGCAGAGGAGTCAGGTACGCAGTCTTCAGGCAGGAAAACGTTACATTCAGAATACCATTTCTCATTGCAGGTGTTACAAGCAATTCTCATACCAGACCTTGTCAGGGTAAACAATACGCAGAGAATAACGTCTCATTGTAGGTTCTCATATCAGGCTTCAACAGAACTTGGGTATTCAAAAGAACAGGCAGGCAGAATTAAACAGGCCAGCACTATTCAAGGCAACTACACAGGCCACACATCATGGCTCTGATACCATGTTAAACAGACATGGTGAACCAAAAACAAATAGGAAAGATAAGCTTGCATTGCATTTTTATTAACAATCTGATATACATTTATAGTACATTTGGTGACCGTTGGGAATTCACATCCCCAAGTCCTGGACTCTTGTCCATTCGGCTCCAACGCTAACCCTTAGATAGGTGCCAACAGAAACACCTCTGTAACACACGTGAAATGTTTTGGTGGCATTTCATACTTTTGAAACATTACCGGCAGTTTCAGCTGACATTTTGGCCAGCGTATCAATTGTTTTAGCCGATGTTTCCATTAAAAAACAATAAAAAAAAAGGAATGCTAGCACAAATTTCTTATAAATCAAGTTGTAATCTAAGCCTTGAGGCGATCAACCTCTTTTAATGATAACCCTGTGTTTGGCTCTTTTTCCAAATCTAAATTCATGAATGGTATTCCAGAATTCTTATGTCTCCTGGTTTCTTTTTCTCACCAGCACACATGCACATCATCGTCTTCATAATCATTTCAGATACTGTGTGCATGCAATGTAGGTTTTGGTGTTGTTCCACTTCCTGATGCAGGTTCTATTTTGGAACTATCTGACTTGGTCTTACACATCTCATGCATAAACAAGCTTCCAGTTGCTATGGGTTTGTCAAGTCAACTATAGTTCCATGCCCTATAACCCTAAAGTCCTCTATGAGCACCACCTAACTTGAAATTGGATATTTTTTCCCCTAATTTTGAGCTGGCGAAGCTCAAGGCTGAAATGTAAGTGCATACTCATCAGGCACCCATGTTCTGACCATAGCTTGGAAGGTCTGCACTGGCCGGTTACCAATTGTTGGTTGTGATGGAGTAGCTATTTACAATTCCACTCATTGCAGCCTACTCTCTCCTTAAAACCTAGTCATATCTTTTGCTCCCCCACCCCCTGGCCTTCTCTCCTTGAGTCACTTTCACCCATCATATTTTTTGAGGCTTTGTTTAACTTTTCTGTGCTTTCTAGAGAATATAAACTCCCTTCTTACTGTAAGTCTATAAAATTGTGACTTGCTTACTTTCCTCTCGTAGAACTCTTCAGGTGCTGTAATATTCTTTTGGCTAGTTACTCTTATTCACGTTGAGATTTTTATGTTCCTGCAGTTGGTAATCTTTTGAAGGTCCTATGTTTTTTCTGATATGAATGACTAACAGGTTCTCTTTGGAAGCAAGGTTGGTTGTGATGTGCGATTAATTGCTGCACAAAGTACACAGGGAGGCTGTGCAGTTCAGGTTACATTAGAGCATTGTTCCTCTGCAAATTCATTGCTAGGGATTGAGAGTAAAGAAAAGTCAACAAGAGAATCTGTCGGCTTAGAAGGGGATACAAATAGCAAGAGTTCTAGTTCAAGAGTGGTATTTGAGATCCCTAGTCCTGGGCTACACCTAGCCATGAATGCCTGTGCAGCAGGTGCTGTTGCAGTTTCACTTGGGATTCCACTTCCTCAAGTTGGTAAATTGTTGGCAAACTTCAGGCCTGCCAAAATGCGATTAAACATAGAAAATTGTAAAAACAAAATCAGGATCATTAATGATGCTTATAATGCAAATCCACTGAGCATGGTTGCAGCATTAGAACTACTTCATTCTATAGACTGCAAGGGAAGAAGAGTGGCTGTTCTTGGAGACATGCTGGAACTTGGAAAATTTGGAAAAAGAGCTCACCTAGATGTTATTAAATTGTGTATAGAACTAGATTTTGACTTGGTTGGGGTTGCTGGTTTGCAATTCATGGAAGCTATCAAGGTTGCAGACTTAACATCTGCTGAATTTAGCATGATAAGTGCACTGGATTCTGAATCTCTTGCCTTGCAAATTGGAAATAAACTCACTGTTGGGGATGTTGTTTTAGTTAAAGGGAGCCGTGGAATCAAAATGGAGGTGATAGTTGATGTTATTAGATCTATTCAAGTCTAAGAAATAAAGTGCCTTATTAGTGATCATAACAATGTGGGAGCATCTTCCGTTTGTTTTTAGCACAAAGAGTCACTAATGCATGCCCACCACATTAATGGCTACTGTTATGCATCTTCACATTAATGGTTGTTGTTATGCATGCTGATGCCCCTCACTCATGAGATCGTTTGTAACTCCCCTAGATTTACAGTTTAGTAACTCACAATTGTCAATCATCGAGGATCGTAACAGCTTCTTTCTCGGATTACTCTAGTATGTAAACTGGCAATAGTGTGCTATTTGAGCCAAGAACGATGTCCATATCGGTTTTAGATTTTGTCTGATTTGGTCTCTATACCTACTCAAGAAAGTTTGACTGCCAAGGATTTTGAAATTTAGATGTTGTTACCAGTAGCTACTGTTGTTAGTGTTATAGAATCTGCGATTAATTATGTTGTTAGTGCTGAATTTATTGTTTCTGGTTTTACGATTAACACTACCATTTTTTTCTGTTCGCTTCTGTTAGTGCTTTCCAGTGTAAGATTTATAAAAAAATGAGATTCCAAGTTTTGGCCCATAACAGATATCAGGTCACTTTCTTGGTTTCGTGGTGGGACATCTGCAGTGGCTTCTCATCTGTTCATGATGGAGAAAACTAGAAATCAGAAATCACAGTATTTGTGGAAGAAGCTATTAGATCTCCAATGGATGGGTTAATGGAGGCCATGAACCAGATAAACAGTGGTATCATGGTCTTGAACAAAACCTTAAAAGCATTGGTTCTATCATCAATTGAAAATCAAGAATGTAGATATTGACAAGATGATGATGAAGAGGGCTGTTGTGCACCTTGAAGCCAGGAAAGGAGGCAGGATGATATGATTATTTCTAGAACCCTTTTGCAAGAAATAAGACAAAAAAAGGGATTAGGGCTCAGGAGAGGTTGCAATTTTTTGGGTGCTGGCTGGTGGAGTTGGGTATTGAACTGGCCCCAAATGGTCCATGGTCTAAACGAGACACAAAAATGCTTAAAACACTCTGAACTGGAATTCATTGATTTTGATCTATCTTCAACAAAGAGCTTATAATATAACAACAAAGATGGTAATCATATTCTAAACATCAGTTCATCGAGTTGTGGTTAAGATGTAGCACTTTCTGTGCAAACAATCCATCCTTTATGCCCATGAATATGCGCTTCCTACAAGTGGCTAAGACTAGGCATAAGTCTTGAAATTTGTTGATGGAAAGGTAGCCACTTGGTTGTGATGTCTATGCCAAATGTTGCTCCTCTGGAGCTTTGCTTCATCCTAAAACAATTATGATTTATAACAACCATCCATTTTCATTCATAGGGACAATTGAGTAGATGGTTTTCAATGCTTACTGCGATCCTCCATTAAAGTCATTCATTAAAATATGATGGTAACTTGGCATCCCTACACCATTCATTCTGATTCTACCAGCCAACGAATTGTTCAAAGTTAAGAGCTTATAGTTTGGTAATGGTTCATACGGAATGCTAAGCATGAAGGTAGGTTTGGACTTTAAAGATATTATAAAAATTAACTGGTTCATGCAGCACACTAGGCAATCCGTAGGCAATGACATATATGAGCCCACTCAAGGATGCAACTTTTGGTAGTCCTATTATATATTTCAATTTGCGATCAGATCTAGTAGTTATGTGAATATCGAAGAGGCTTTTACCTTTCTTGCATGCCATATTTTTATGGCAATTTTAGCTTTTAACATAATGTATTGGTGCATGAGGGTGCGCCTTCCATGTAGTGCATCTCTCCATGAGTACCCCTCCCATAAGGTCACATCTCTAGCATATTACACAATTTATTCGTCTTTTAGCTTTTGAACTGTGTGCATGTACATGTACATGGTTTATTAATCTTTTAGCCTTCAAGTTGCATATATGTAGTGAAGTAGTGAAGTCTATGCATAGCTTAAGGATTGCCTCCATAATATCATGTGGATCCATTGTAAACTAAAAAAAAAGTTATTTCCAAGTGAATAAAAGACGAGAAATCTATTTTGATCTATCTTGATTTCTAGTTTTCTCTTGTTTATGCTTGAGTTTTTCTCTAGATCTTGCGATTCTAGACTAATTTCTCACATGAATTTGGTTCCTTGACTTACGACCCACCCAACATTCATATAGTGTTTGATTCTTTGAGGTCTTCCCTCCACCCCAACAACTTTTAACAACAAAATTTTGGTTCTCTTGGTCCAATGCCCACCCAAAACACCAATCCATAACAACAATATGGGTCCCTTATAGGAGATTGCCCTCCCACCCTAGACACCCTTTGTCTCATAGATTTGGTTTTTTGGAGTACACCGCCTAGGTCTTCTTGGTGCAAACTCTAGAGAACTCTTTTCTAAGGGCATCTTTCATTTGGTTTTGTTTGCTTCTATAAACAACAAATTGTGGCTCCAACCTCTCTCTTCCATGATGCCTCCATGTAGAGACCCTTTTTTCAGGTGAGGTTGACTCACCTCTTTCTAGTATAGTCTAGGTGTTGGCGAGTGCCCTCATAGGTTTCCCACTCCTATCTTTTAGCTTGATACTTGTATTTCATTGCCCAAATATGGTAGACAAATGTAGGATGAATTGTTAGATTCTTGGATCTGTAGTGTAACTTCATGTTTCTAGACTTGCTTGGACATGACTAAAGATCAACGCTTGCTTCTTGCAGACAATGAATTAGGTGTGGCAGTGTTAATTTGTTGCTTTGTGGATGTACATTGAACTCAATGAGGAAAAATTGATTAGTTCCACTTCTTGGTGTGTCACCATGGGGGAAATATTATACAAATCCCTTAGACAACATTTTTACCCACACAAACACTAGTAGAACTTGATGTGCAAATGGTTTCAACATTGCTAAGCTCCAAGTCAAAACATCCAACAATATGTTGAGCTTTTTACCAAGCTTTAGATTCAAATCTTTGAAGATGTCCTTATTCTCAAATTTAATTTTGGTTTTTTGGTTGTTTTTTGACATGAAGTGGCTTTATTTGAGAGCAACACTCTAGACCAAGACTTTCTTTGGGCCCTTGTTTTGGAACACAAACTTGACAAATGCCCATGTTTCCTTCCTGCCCACTGCCCTAATCCTTGCCCCACTTGGAATCACATGCTAACCCAACTCTCCCCAAAACCTAATGCTAATAATGGGGCATCCTCTCACCCTCTTTGCTGGCGTCACTACCAAAATACATAGAATAACATTATTGCTAGTTGTCAGGTCTTATAGTTCCAAGCCACCTCCAAAACCCTCCACACCAATGAGCAACCTATGGATTACTTTGATCAACCCATGATTATGGCCCCTTGTAATGAGCCAAAAAAAGTTGTTCTTATTACAAACCCTACTGTTCGAGATTATTCCTTATGTTAATGACTAAGGAGCTTTGATCCTATTCATTTGATCTCCTTTTTACTCATAATTTCCATACCAAACATCAATTGGCCACTCTCATTCTTGATAATGGTAACCAAAAGAGCATCACTTCTCATGATGTTGTGGCTCGTCTTCATCTTCCTACCACAACCCTTCCTCTTCTGATCATTTATGTTGGGTACAAAAGAATGGTCCTTGCCTACTAGCTAATAAATGTTGTATAGTGACTTTTGCTATTGTGCAATGATTTTTGCTCTATGATCTTTTCAGGATATTGTTGATTGTGATGTCTCCCCACTCTACTATTCTAATATACTTTTGGGGATCCCCTATTGAAACTAATGTAATGCGGTATATGATGCATTGTTTGACAAAACATGGTACTCCCACGTAGGACAAACACCTTAAGCAACCACTTGCACAACTAGATCAAAGATCAATACATCGTTGTTTTTATGTGATTATGATCTTCAAAGAGGGAAACAATCCATGACCCTAGTTTACACGACCACTCGAGGCAAGTTGTTAGTGCAAAGGAAAAAATTGTACTTAAAATTTTCTTAGAATTGATCTTTAGCAAATGACCCTCCATTATCGTTAAATAGAGATCATGGACCAATTGGGTGTTAAGCCACAAATCAATATAGTTGCTAGTATTAAGGAGAATATGAGTTATCAGATTACATGATCATTGGATTACATAACTACAAATGCATACTAAAACAACACTCTTTTACCTAAAGACACATTAGACTAAGTTGATCATAACTAAATCCTAAGTGTCTAAATATTGTAACATGTCATAATACATGTTAAAGGTGACAATATATATGAAGCCACATCTATTATGGTCACTTCCTCATTGCTTCTTTTCGATAGTGTTGCTATCCAACAAGTCAACTTGCAGAAAATGTCATTCCGTTGGTGTTTTATGCAGTGTCAAGCCTAACCATGAATCTTAGTTGCACCCAACATTTATGCAACCCCTATTAAAATAATTTTTTAATGTTTTCTTGATCTGGATTGGAAAAAGTGGAGGAATAATCTCATAGGACCATTTTTATTGGTGGCTCCCATTTTGGCGAATTGGGGTCTAAAACATTTTAGAAGCAATTTGAGGCATTAAACAATGTTTTTTGGGGCGTAAAACCTTACTGCTTTAGTGCTGTACCCCCTAGCACTATTGTCCATGTAGATACTTTTCCAACGACACAAGAATCACCTCAATTAGAGTCCATATGCAAAAGTTATGTTACTTGAAAGTTGTCCTTCCTGTTTTGACCACCATGATTCAAGAAAATGTTGTGCCAACCTCCATTATTCATGGAAAATGGGCTAGCCACATGATCATGATGAAGAAGACTCTAGAAGAGCCCATATTGTAACTCTAGGTAAGAGTTGAAGGAGTCAAACTTAACCACTAGTAGGCTATTAGGCTGTGTTATAACCAAGCCACTAGGAGGAAAAAAGGTTCCATTATATTCAAGTACATTTTGTTCCATAGATGAACAAAGTAGCTGAGAGTGGATAAAGTGAGAGAAAACAAATAGGGTTTGTGCACTGTAGGAGCCCATAGGTCATAGGCCTCACTCCTTTGTACTTGCATCCATTTCCATTTAGAGAAAGAGAGCGGAACAACCTCACTTGCTAGCTGGGTTTTCTTCCATAAGGGTTTCCCAAATCATATCTTGTGTTCATTGTGGTTTGCGAGTTTTATTTCGCTATTCTCTATTTTCCATATTTTATCTATTGCATGTAGAAGCGTAACATAATAATTAACGAATCTAGAAATCTAAGGAGAAATTAACTCCCATAGTGTAGATTTTGGATTTTCAAATATATTTTAGTAGATATGTTGTTATGAACTATCCAATGAAATATCCATGATAGTTTACATATCATATTGGTATAAGAACAAGTTTTTTTGGGTATATTGTGGGGAGTTGCAGGGCATCCAGATCTGTTAAGCTAAAAGTCATATAACCCCAGCGATGGCCGATGAATCTGTAAATAACCCTTGAGATCCCACAGAGAAGAAGTTTGCACGGTTGGAAGCACAAGTCGTAGATATAAATCTTAACATGAGCCTCCTCATGCTGACCTTGACTAATAAATTCAGGCTATTTGGAGAAGATGAAGGTTCTAATGCAAAGGTCAGATCAGAGGGAAAATCGAGGGATTATGAAGAACTAGAGGAGTCCAATAAACCTGAAAAAGCATAGCCCAGTTTGAATGTTGTGAACCATTTATAGTCCTTATTCAAGATGGAAGTGAAGGTCGACATCAAGCCATAATAAGGTGAGATTGACACTTTTAAGATAAATCACTAGTTGTAGTAGTTAGAGGTTTATTTTAGTGTTTACCATATAGAGGAAGAACATAAAATTTCTTTTGCTCATTTGAAATTAGAGGGCCATGTCTCGACCTAGTGGGAAAGCTACACTGAAACCCTGAGGTTGGAGGGAGATCCTACAGTGACTAAGTGGGAGGATTTCAAAAATTTCATAAAGTCTAGTACCCTATTAGGCATGTAGAAGACTACTGGATTTGATGGCATTACTTTAGGTAGAGACAAGGGAATAATGTATCTGAGTACACCATAGAATTGAGAAAGATGACAACAATGTCGGGTATCTCCTCAAAGAACCCAAATTTACTCCTAAGTATCTGAGGGGTCTACACAATTATTCGCGGAAGCAAGTGATGTTGTTCAAACCCATAACGATGGATGAGGCTTGTGTATAGGCACAATCCCTAGAGAACATAGGCAAGAAGAAAGGACAATCAAACGGGTCAAAGCCAAAGGAGTATGGGGAAGCTTCCAAGGAGGGGAACTTGAAGTGGAAGGGGGAAAAGACAAAAGGACAACAACCACAACACACTAGTGCAAAGATCTTAGCAACCACTACAACCATTGTAACACTGACGGTCATATAAAGAAGTGTTGGAAGTTGCATCCGGAGCTCAACCCAAAGAATTGAAAGAAAAATGGTAAGAAGAAAAATCTCATTTACATATATTCAAGTAATCAGGTGGAAAGAAACTCATCCGTAGATGAGAAGATTGCATGCACATCAATGTAGAAAGGGGTGAATATAGATAGGTTTTAACAATAAGAAGAGAACGAAATAGCCAAACTCTTCAACATAAAGATACAAGTCAAGAAGACGAGAATTGATGCTCTATTCAACATAGTAGCAAATCTGGTCAAGAAACTGAGACTGGAGACTTATGACCATCCTAGCCCATATCTATTAGGATGGGTCAACAAGAAGTCAGAGATAAAGGTAACCAATCAATGCATAATCAAATTTGCTATTAGTGTTGCTTCTATTGATGAAGTAGAGTTGGATGTAGTTCCACTTTATGTATGTGAAGTTGTATTGGGAGTTCCTATATGTACATGCAAGATGCGATCTTCATGTAGAGAGACAACCAATACCGACCCATCAAGGATGAAAAATCCTTCATTATCAACTCGCATAAGGGCAAGTCAAAGATCTCGCTGATAAGTGGCAACCAAACCATGAAGTTGATCAATTCTAACAAGAAGTATGCTTTGTTTTTCTTAGAGAAAACCAATCTGTAGAAGAGTCCATGAGAGCAAAGCCATCCTTGGAGGGGTGTACTACGGAACATAAACAACAACTGGAAGAGTTTCTACAGACATGCAGGGGTGTGTTCCAAGAGCCTAAAGGGCTAGCACCTAAGAGGGAAGTGGAGCAATAGATCCAACTGTGTCTAGAATTGCTGTTGCCAAACATTGGATTGTACAAGTAATTCATTATAGAGGCAAACAAGATGAAGAAGAAACTGCAACAAGTACTGGAACAAGGTGTTATTCGAATAAGTACCTCACCATGTGGGACACCCATTATAATTGTTCCTAAAAAGGATGGGACTTGACGGATGTGCATTGATTATAGGGCGTTAAACAAAATAATGCTTAAGAACAAGTACCCCCTGTGTAAGATAAATGATATGCTGGATCAGTTGCTGCAAGCCAAATACTTCACCAAGATGGACTTAAAGTCAGGGTATCACTAGGTTCCAGTTAGAGAAGAAGATAATTGAAAGATCGTCTTCAAAACCAAACAAGGTTTGAATGAGTGGATAGTTATGCTGTTTCACCTATATAATGCACCAACTACGTTCATGAGGTTAAGGAATGATATACTGCACACTTTTATAGATTCAATTGTTATTGTTTATTTGGTTGATATACTGGTATACAATGCTATCTAGGAGGAGCACATCTCACATTTGATGTAGGTGCTAAAGACATTAAAGAAGCAACAACTATTGGCAAATCTCAAGAAGTGTGAGTTTGAACAATAGTCTTTGGTGTATCTCGGATATGTGATAGGTGGAGGAGAGCAGAAGATAAATCCTTCCAAGATGGATTCATAACCTCAGTACAATACATGAGGAGATTCATAACCTCATTTTCAGTAGTAACATCATCACTCCACGCCATAATATTGAGTTGTAAGAGTTTCTAGTGGGGAAAGGGTCAACAAAGGGCCTTTTAGGAGTTACAAAAGAAGACCAATCAAGCACTTTTTTTGGCATTACCAAACTTGCAACAACCCTTCAAAGTGGACATAGATGTAAGTGGGTATGCCATGGGAGCGGTCTTGATGCAGGGAGGAAGGCTTGTTTTGAAGTATTTCATGGGGCAAGATTGTTAAGAAGTGGAAACACTATTTGATGGGAAAGGAGATAGTGATCCATACTAATCACCAACCGCTATAGTACCTATAGGTCTATAGTAAGCTACAATGTATCAGGCATTACAAGTGGATGGTGTTGAAGAATCTAGGGCAAGTAGGATTAATTTGATTCTTCTTGACTTGATAACTATTTGTGAGGCATTTTTCATTTTCTTATTAGCACAATTTTCTCTTTGACATTATTAGAGTGTGTGTTACTATCTCATCAAATAGCCCCACCAAAACAAAGAGACAAGAACACAGGAGGTTGGCATCCTGCCAGGGCCAAAACCTCTCCCTCTTAGAGAAGAAAACCCACACATAATTCTTCTTATAGAGATTCCAATTAACAAACATGACCATGACCCTAGACCTAGATGAGCCTCTTAAGACCAAAACATCAATCCTCTTGTTGGCCACTGTTGAGATCTTCATTTTCACTGCACAATTGAGATCTTTGTTACTGTTGCAATACCATTGCTACACCTTTACCAAGATATTCATGACGAGATCATTATTGTTGTTATATTGTTCACATTTTCATTGAGATCTTTTACAGTTCTGAAATCATCATTAATACTATGAGATCTCGATATTGAGACATATATAAATATATCTATGACAGTTGCCTTGAGATCCTTTCGTGATTAATACTTGCACCGAGTTCATGACTTCGTTTAATTCATGTCAAGATAGAGCATGCTTGCACCAAGATCATGCTTAGTTCATTTTGCACCGAGATTTATGCTGAGCTTCTCGTTATGTTGAGAGTGTGTCCACAAGCATGCCGAGATAGAGGATATGCTTCAGTGAAGAATGTCGAGATAGTGAGGAGACCGAAACTATAGGAAGGACAAAATTGTGATCACCGTAGTTGAGTTCTCTTCATTGCACTGAGATCATAATTGTGTCCTCCTGTCATCATATATATGCTGCGTCTAAGTGTGCTCACTGCCTGCTATGAGATCCTTATTATAGAACCCATCCGAAGAACTGAGATTGCAAGGTCCTTTTGTTTGCTCACTGTGATTTTATTGAGAACTTTAGAGACACTTGAGATCTGTAGCTTATACCCACAAAAAAGCATAGAGGAAATCAATGTCTTCTTATCTCACTTTTGCGCAGACCTTATAGGGTATATATAGTAGATTCGTTCTCCATAATAGGCCGACTTGAACCATTAAAAAGGTGTGTCATTTATGCAAGCCGACATGAGCGATCTTGCTTCGTTTTGCTGGCCGACTACATCAAGAGGATTATGCTTTCTTTGGAGGGCTAATCTTGACATAATGTAGACTTGTATGCATTAGACATGAGCTCAAGAAGAGCATGACATTGACTTTGACTCTTTGATTGTTCTAGACTCATGAATGAGCAAGAAACTCATTCGAATAATAATATTTATTTTTTCTTGACAAGTACAAAGTTCAAAATTACATTTACAATTACTGAACCTAGTTACACTTTTCTTCAACATTCCCTCTTAACTAGGAAGGTATTTACAATGGTACTTGGTCATTCTCAATTTGAAGAATTTCTCATACGAAGAATCAGATTGGTAATCCCATCTGTATAGTATCATATCAATCAACATTGTCATAGTGTAAGGCCTTGACTAACAACTCCATCTCTTCACGAGACCATGAGCTACAATGCTGATGAGACCAATGATTTATAGAAACCTTCATCATTGTCTCTCAAGGTACATACCCACCCGGGTGTTCACTGAGTATGACCTTCTAGGACTATTCTTATCTTGGGTTCCTAGCCCTCAAAGAATATCGATCCTCTTTCTTACTCTTATCTTGGATGCCCTACACGTTCTCAAAGAGTATCAGATGCCAGATCATTACCTAATACTCCCATTCTTTCTTCCCAAGTGAATAAAATAATGTTGTGTCTATCATGTTTCTACATTTCCATTCATGGCCTTCATCTAGACTTATGGCTGTTAGTCCTGATCTAGTGCATGACTCGTGACATGGAAAAACACAGTTGTCACTCCTTTGTAATTAGGGGGATCTTAATTCAAATTCCCTCTTGATCAGGGACCTGTCAGAGCTCCCTCTTAGCTAGGGACTCTTCTATATATCAACAACTTTTTCTTTGTGGGTCCTTTAGTTGCTTGATCAATTTCTCTCCTTGATGTCATGAAATTTAGTTGAGCTTCTTCCTTGTAGGGCAACAACCATCGATCACTTTCCTTCTTATTTCGTCATGTCATTCCTTTCTTCATGGAAAGTGGCCTTCTTGGTACATATTGGGAACCTTTTTCATATGACTACTTCCTCATCATGTTTCTTTTAGGAGTTTCCATCCACCACATGAATGCTAGTTGTACTTGTACTTGTACTTACAACTCTTGTGCCAGTAACCCTGCATGAACTCATCCAGATATTATTCAAGAAATCAGAACACAACATTAAATCAAATTGTACCTTTCGAGACGGCTCTTCATCATGACATCTTCCTGTAGATATCAACATCTTGCATACATGTTGACACCTCTCCCAAAGTTATCCATTGTCAAGGGTCTTCATCCTTTTCAAACTTTCATCAGAGTCTTCACATCTTTCTAGGAGATTTCCTAGTTAGATCTTCTTGGTCTTTTGGATGTTGATTGCCTTTATCATGGCTGCATATCTCACGATCTCTTCCTTCCTCACACATTCCATTTCCTGGAGTTTTCAATAAGAGTTTCTTAGTCAACTACCTCATACTTCATATGAGCACATATTATGTTGCTTTCATCTAGTGTGACTGATGCCTTCTTGCGTTCTTTCAGAGGAGAAGATTATTTTTCTCTAGATCATGCTTCTCAAGATAGAAGTAATGATCCATTTTACTTGCAACCATATGACATGACATTATAATATTAAATACAAGCATACATACCTCATTTTACCTTTAGGTCATCTAGGCTTCTTCCAACCACTTCCCTTAATTGAAAAGATCTTCAATCCCTTGATCTGCTTCATGTCATCACACCATCATCCCATGAATTCCATAAGTTGTAGTCCCTGATGAAACACTTGCTTCCTCTCTAGATTAGTGAACCCTCTGATGAGGATTCCATCAGAGAACCTTGAGGATCTTGCATATCCCCATCTGGCAGATGTTTCCTTTTTGCCTTGATGTATGATGATCCTTGTCATGGATGACATCTGTATTTCTTTCAATGTTCAATGAGATTCCCAAGAGCTATATCCTTAATGTTTGTCTGCCATGGATTTTGTCCATTTTGTCCTACGTGATTCCCATGGTGATGTCACGAGCTCTTGCTTCTAATGCTTCCATGATGCCATGATGCATCTTATTATCATAATCACAAGATCTAGGAGCTTATGATAGGATCTTTTTGTGAGGGATACTATCTTACTGATAGGAGAGATTTGTTACTCCCTCTTTCCTTGGCCCTTTTCTTTAGCTTCCTCCATCTTTTAGTGATATGCACTTCCAAAATCTTTCTATAGCATTGAATCTTAACTATACTTATTATGTCTTGCTTGAGGACCAACTTTGCCTTCCTTTTCTGCACATGGTTGAGTTCTTTTAACCTTCAACCATTTTTCCATCAACTTGTCCTTCTCTATCTTGCATAGAGACTACAAGTTGGTGAATGAGGTAACCTTCTTGTTCATGGATATTTGTTACCTTGCCAGTGCATCAATGATGGTTGTCTTCATTCCTAGATCTTATATATAAGACCTTGTGAAGATATCCTACATCCTTTGATGCCTTTTTACCTTCATGTAGATCAGAGTTCATTTGACCTTCTTTATTGCACCTTAAGAGAATGAGTTTATCATCTACATCACTTTGATGTCTCCAATTTTGCTATGTAAGGGAATTTTTCATAAATATCCCTTTTCATAAATTAGAGGAGACATTTTGATGACTTCAACTACTTAGTGCACTATGTCTATTCTCCTTCTTCATGCAAGGAATCTTGATAACCCATCCATCCTATAGATGCCCTTGCAATCATGAAGTCATTTAACCAAATTTATAAATTGAAAAGATACTTACTTGTCATGTGAAGATGAAATCTTCAGCTTGCTTGTTTTGATGATGGTTGAAGATGTATGAGGGCCTCTTCTTGAAGGATCTTCATTCTAATGAGAAAGGATTTTTCTTAAAAGAAAAAGTTGCTCCTTTTAATAGGGATGATTTCCTGCTTTCCTTGAATGATCTTTTTCTCGGATAAGGAAACGATCCTTGCTTGATTATAAACTTGAAGATGACAATGCCTTCTTGCTTTCAATATGCTCTGCCTTCTTTTGTAGTGTAGATCAAGATTGCTTCCATGGTGTCAACCTATGCCAAGGTGAGGTCTTGCTTTGTAGAAGACTTTTATGAGGGTCTTGATGGCCTTGTGAGGATGACTTGTGAGCATAGAAGCTCTTGTTGTTTTAGACTATTTCTAGATTGCATAGAAAAAAAAATCCTTT